>JARHVA010002292.1:1245000-1375000 GCA_037957365.1 Torreya grandis | reverse complement strand
GGTCAAATTTGGATCCCTATAGGTAAAAAACATGGTTTTTTAGATGTTTTATGGGTCTAATAATTTGTCATAGGGTATTTTATAATCCATTTGATGTTATTTACTGCCTTTTTATCCTTAGCCTAATAAATTTATTTATCATTTTGGGTCATTTAGTGGGATTTTAGGGGTCATAAATTCATGTTTCATGGTTCCCAAAGTGTCCAAGTGTCCTATTTTCCTTTAAAATTTCAAAGAGGTCATATTCCCTATTAGGAATGTCATTTCAATTAGAATCTTGTAGGTTATCTAATTGAAGATCAAGTTACAACCCATTAGGGAGGGTGACACATGGGAGAAGGTCATGGAATGTACCTGAATATTTTTTAAGTTCATTTACATAATTTTCATGCTCTATAAGTTCCATTTTTAATCTAAAATGACTTTTTTCCTTCTTTGCCTTTTTATACACATAAAAGTGACCAACAGGTTTGTACTTAGTATAGATAGCAGAAGAGGTTTTAGGTCAAAAAATTTTGGAAGGTGGTATAAAAATTAAAAACATTGATTTATATATAAAGATTTAAATTATTGATCAACCATGTTTTATGAACCATCTCTAACAAGTTGACTATGCTTTTCTACTCATTATTTCCTACACCCTATACGTTTTGCTCCATTTTAGATAAATCCCTACAAACTAGATGGTGATGTTGAATCTAGATGATGTTGTCTCTCTTATAAAATGATATCCATGTTTATTTTAATGTTTCATGGTGTTTTTATGAACAATGTGTCTCTTGTTAGAGGAAGGTGTCACCATTATGTAGCTTTAGTCAATTTCTTCCTTATTTTAAAATGTTGGTATTCTAAAAAGATATCATGTGAATATAAAATGGTATTATATAGGTATCATGGCTAAATTATCATCTCTTCCTATTTTATTCATCACATCATGCTTTTGGTAACTTACAATCTTACCATTCCTCACAGTCAACTCTTTGCTTAATTTCACTTACAGTCATATGTATGGAGTTTGTTTAACTTTTTCATGAAATGGTAATGAAGGTATATTAGCTATATAAGTCACTAATATATAGATAGGTTTTAAATTAATGCTTTAAAAAAGTGAAATTTTTGTTATGAGCTCATTCACAATGCTAACCAGTCATTAGACACTCTTGCATGCTCTATTCTAGATGTTTTCTAGAGGTTTTCATGTTAGAATAGTGTTATGAATCTTGTCTTAAGAACTAATTGATAAAAATCATGAATTTTGAGGGTTAAAATGGGTTTGAGTTGTTTTTAGGCCATTCATCAACATATTGTTTCTACATTCCATGCCCCTACATGCATACAACCCATATGCACCTATTAGAGCCTTCATTGATGATGTCATGTTGAGAGGTGGAAATATTTATATGTGTTCCAATTTATTAAGATTGATAATGGTGAATTTAGATATTTTGTGAAGGAATATAAGTGTTTATAAACCTATTCATTCATATATACTTCCCAAAGTTTCATGCTTACTACTTGTGTATGTTAATACCCACCTACAGGTGGCACCTCAAGATCCATGAAGGAACTTGTATGGAAGGTTGGATATGATAAGATAAAAAATTTGTTTCTATAATGAGGCTTGATCATAACAGACCTATATGATGTTTAAAAAGGATAAATTAAGGTTTAAATCATGTTATAAGGAAAAAATATAGTGTTTAGGGAGTTTATCCCTAAAATGTGAAAATAAAGGTCCAGGGGGTTTTGTAGATATCCTATAACATGTTTGAAAATAGTTTTAAAGCATATAAATAGTAAAATATGATATATTATATCATATAAAGGAGATATGATAATAATTTATGTTATAAAGTGAGTATAATATAGAAGTTTAAGGCCTCAAAGATGCATCTAAAAGCATTAAAATCTTGCATTCATATCTATAAGATTTGAAGTTTTAATGACAGTTGACATCCCAGGAGAAAATAAAGAATTTTATCATGTCTATACTAATTTAATTGATTTATAGTTTGTAAATAAGCATGAGGATAATTATTATGATGTTGGAGTATGGTGCTTAAAGTTTCATGGATACCTATAAGTGTTCCCTTGCAGGAAAATGTTCACCTACAATAGAACAAGTAGACAGTAGCCCAAGCAAGGTATTTTCATGGTGTTTTAGCCCATAAAAGGTGATAATAGGTATTATTATATAATTTTTTACCTAAATTATTAAAATATAACGTTTACATACCATGACCAATCTCAATTACATCTCACACACACCTACAAGAATCAAAGAATAGGGTATCATAATCAGAGGAGGAAAACTCAGTGGGTAAGCTCAAGGTGCATGTAAAGAGTATATAAGGACTCAGAATGATGAAAAAAATAATATAAACACCTTCCATAAATATCATTATTATCTCCATGAACTCTTGGAAGCGTTAAAAAATGCTACACAGACCTCTTAAGGCCTTGTATGCACCTACAATTGAGTGTGCAGTCTTAGTGATGGTAAGGAGATGACTATACTTAAGAGGAGAAAGAGGGTTTGATAAAATATTTAAATTATTCATGATTGGTAAATAAGTTGTTTTAAAATACTATAGGAATCCTTTCAAGTTTACCACCTACCTTTTCTACTAGCCCAAAGGTAGCAGTCCATACAATTGCACTACAAAACCCATGTTGCTTAATGGGTATAAATGAAGAATCTAAGGGAGAAGAGTGTTTTTTGATGAATTAAAATATTATTGAGCATTAATTTAAGGTTTATAACATGTTTATGAAACCTATTATCATTTTTTTTATGCCTTGAGAGGTCATTATTAGGTGGAAGTGGAAAATGCAAGAAAATAGTCCTTTTTTAGGCCTTTTTGGGCAAATTGAGTTGGTTAGGTGCCTGAATGGATGAATACAAATTATAAAATTTGTAAAAATATTAATTATGACCTAATAAAAATCTTATAATAATCATTTTTAATTTTGGAATAGGGATATACCTCACTATTTTATCTTAGAGGTCAGCGAGTCACAAAAAATCAAGGTTTGGTAAAACAAGCAAATAAAGCCAAGGAGGGTGAGAAACTTAATGGAAAACTTGGAAAACATAAATAAACATATTTTGAGGTGTATTAAGGTTAAATATTTTATATGAGGCACTAATTCAAGCTTATACCTCTAAAAATGATCAAAACACTCTTGCAAGTTGTCTTACTATACAAACTTCAATTAAGCCTAGTTGGTGAATGAAAGGAAGAAATGAAAAGGAGTTCTTGGGAAGTTATATGATGGATTTTTGAGATTTAATTAGGTTTTAAAAATAATTATACACTAGAATAACCATGATATATCAGTCTAAATATCCAAAACTAGCATGGTGCATGTTAAGCATATTAGGCCTTGAAGTGACCTAGAGCCAATTAGGGGTCCAACTTCACTTATAAATCCTAGTGAATGTTATATCCAGTTAGAACATGTTTATGACATTTATTTATACAATTTTTATATTTTTTTTATGTAGATAAACCTATACAAAAGATACTTGTAGCTTAGATATAGTCCAAGCATATAGGAATTATGAAAACAAGCTCGATAGGCTAGTTTTAAATGCTCATATCTTCTCTAAGGATTTGCATGGATGCCAAAGGAGTTTTGAGGGATAATTTACATCATGTTTGTGTAATTTTTTGGTATTTATAATGTTAAGGCTTTATGAAAAAATCTTAATGACAAAATGGAATGAAAAACATATTAAACCTTTAGAAGAGACCTGATGGAGAAAACAAGCTTAGAGAGATATATAGTTGGGATAAAATGAAAATCAAAGTTATTATATGTTTTATAGGACTCTTAAAGGATCCTCATAATTTTTTGTGCTACCCTACCTATATGGACATGGTCTAGAATGGATTTTTTTTTATAGTTTTATGAATTGTGCATGTTTTAAGAACTTTCAAGACATAAAATCAAGTTTGGGAGGAATATATATAATTTTAATAACTCACTATTGTAATTTATTTCCTTTAAAAATCTCAAAAGTGTTCAAACAATATCTCTCATCTTAGCCAGTCAAAACTGGCATAGTGAGCATGATAGTGAAGTGTGAAAACATTAAGTGGATGGATTTTTAAGGTATACCTAAGAATTATAAGTACATGAAGAGTATTTAAAAGTTTAATACACTATATACCATGTATTTTCATGAAAAAATTAATACAATTTTGAGGAAAAGTGTGAGGGGTGACTGAAAAGGGAGTTTTTAGACTACAAGCAGTGATGGCTTAGTTTCAAGAGATTCTAGATGGGTAGGACTACAGAAAATTAATGGAGAGGAATTTATGAAATTATTATCTCTCATTAAAATAATAAAACATATCCTTAGTCATTTTTGGGACGTTCAAATAGGTTTGGATGATGAAGGCAGTTTTTTGAGCCAACACAAAGAGTTTCATGCCACTTTTCATGAGTTTCATGACTTGTATGGACACTTGTACTTACTAAAATTGAATGGTTCATTTAAAATATCCTTATAATTCATATTTAACATATTTTATTAGTTTTACATGTGTCTAAGTGACCTTTGGGATTCCCTTGTCTCATCCCTCTCTTAAATGTTATAAATAGTGACTCTTTTAGCTCTTTTGAGCAACCTATATTGGTTAATGGTGAAAACCTAGAAAATTTTATATTTGAATGACTATTTAAGAAATAAAAAAGTTAATTTTCCTACTTACATGATTTATAATTGATTTTTGTTGCAATCTTGTTGGTCTTGTCTAGTAGAAGATGATCTTTTCTAGCATGTTATCCTTAATTGTTTACCAAGTGTGTAGAAGAGTAATTGTTACAAGTATTTTTAGTGTTATATTTTAGTGTATATGTGTTTTAGAAGTAGTTTATTATTTTACACCAAAGGATGATTAATCATCACTCCTAAACATCAATATACCTCTTGAACCTAGCATATGAAACATTGATGTAACAATCTATCTTGAGTTATGAGTTTCATGTGAGAGAAGATCTGATTTGATATAAGTAGTATAAGTTAAGTCAATAAGAGTATATTTTATATTGGTGCATCACATTTTAGATTTTCAAGTTTGTCTTCTTAAACCTGTTCATGAAAAGTTAATAAGTGAAAGAGTGTTTCAAAGAATGCATCAAGGGAACTAGCCCTTCTAGAGATTCATCTCACCAAATTGATTACCCATAGAAAGTGAGTTATTTATATTATGCCATTTATATGAGGATATCTGAGACATATCCTTAATGAGTACAAATCTAAGTGATAACACTATCGTAATTCTACTTCTAATTATCTTTCTGTTATCTAACTAGGTTACAGTTATGACCTTTATATTTTTTTAATTCTTATTGAAAGTACCTTCATCCCAATACCTCTATGTGATTCCTTAAAAATTCTATCATATTATCAATCACTTGTTTTTTATTTTTATATTTATTTTCTACCTTGTCTCCAATAAATATATATCTTCAAAGAGATAAATGTACATGTATATTGTGAATCAACATAGGGGATGATGATTTGTCTAAAACATTAATTTCCTCTTGGGGTATATTGTGGTTGGGGTTTAGGGGATTCATATAATTTTATATGTATTCTTCATCATATTCTATCTCTAATTTGAATTCTTGTAACATATTTTCACTAACTACTCCTCTTCTTATGGAGTTATCTTCTTCCTTATATCTTTGTGGTATTTATTTATTATGACTACCAATACTTATCTCTAAGTCATATTTGTCCTATGGGTTATCATATTTTTTCCTTTTATATATTCTTCTATGTTATTTTTAAAAATTTCTTAATTATCACTTATTATTGCAAGGTTACAATTTGTGGATAATATCTTTTCCCTTAGTTATACTATGTAATTATCATCTTCTATATTATTCCTCATTTCATCACTTCTTATACTACCTTATTTGCCTCATCCATTGTGGGAAAGACTAATCGTAATCAATTGGTATTCCAAACCCATAGTTTGGAAGATTTGGGTTTTGTGAATAATAAAACTAACTATATTAATGTTGGCCAGTTTTGGCCCATGTACAAAAATTTTTCTAGAGGAAATACCATGTTTTGGAGGTCATGCATGGATAGATCAATGAAGAAATTTTATTATTGAAATGAGGGACCTAATAATGAAAGAGAAGAAATAGTTTGGAATTAGTTATTCATGGTGTCAATGTAATTAAAGATCATGGGATGAGTTTGCATATGCCTTAGAAAATAATTGAGGATTTCAAGGATTAAGCGATAAGCCCAAAGGCATTTCCATAGACAAAAGGTTCACAAAAAAATGTATTTTAAAAAAACACAAAGGAAATAATCCAAAAACATAAGTTATGAAGGCATGAATTCTTTCGAGGAAATTGTTTTGGGTATTTGGCTAAGTGACTAATTTCTTTTAGATAAATTGCCTACAATAAAATGTTTGTAGAACTAATTATTTAGGGAAAGTGTTTGAGAAAAATTTTAAAGGCATATTTCCTTTAGAAAAAATGTCTGTGATAAAAAAAATTCAAGACCTAAAAAATTTTAGACAAAATGTCCACAACAAAAGTTTGATAAAGATAAATTCCTTCAGGGAAATTGTTTTGATATAAAAACTTTAATAGAATTGTTGTGGGGAATTTACTCATAATAGTTTTAAATCTGATCTTGTAAATGAAAATTTTCATGCAAGTTTCAAATTCAAGCCTCAAAAAATATCCTTTGGGATTTAAATATCCCATGATGGGTGCACTGATGTATGTTTAAGCCCCTGCAAGTAGCCATTTGGATTTGAAAATCCTTAGACATCTACATGGAAATCAATTACATTCATGTCAATGTTAGAGTTAGGCCTCATGGAATATCCATTTTCATTTGAAATTTATCAAAGGGTTCGTAAATAAACATGGGTTTGACAAGTGTCAAGATCTTGGGTACCTAAACAGAGATTAAATAACACATGGGTGAGTTGGGGTTAACAAGTTAGTAATATCCCATGGATAAACATGAAGGTGACGAATGGAAAGATCTTAAGCATCAAATCTAATGATGTTAGGTGATTGACAAAGATAATGGGACCATGATTATCAATGGTACATGTCTATCACATAGTGAAGATCTAATGGTGTGGATCAAAGGTAAAAGAGTCAAGGGAGCCAAATTAGATGTGAGACCACCATGTGATGCAAGTGTAAAATTAGATGGATTGACTATCGAATCTTGATTATTAATGCACAATTGAAAATTGGCATAGTCTAGGAACCTAGATCATGATGTCATGGTGAAAATGAAGGTCAAAGCGAAGAGATTGTCAATTAGATCTAAAAGAGAAAATTTGATTAAATCATAGGTAGGAAAATATACATAAAACCAAGATCTAGATATGATCTAAGTCAGGTGAAGAGAAAATATTTTAAGATATACAGTGACATTAAGAATTTATATAGATAGAATAGTTATTTTAAACCTAATATAGATCAAGGTTGGTAGTTTGTTGATAAAGTAATACCAATTATTGATCAAAGCATCATCGACATAAAAACTATAAGAAACCTAATAATTTAAATTAGTTTTTAATCTATAGTAGGCCTAGGTTCACATTTCAAAGTAGAGGTATATATATGTAATTAATGGAGGATAATCCTAGGCCATACTGTCAATAAATATCTACCCAAAGTAGAATTAATCATGGTTCTACCAAGTCCACGTATATAAAGATTTTATCCTTGCAGTAAAAGGAATTAATGTAGAGGAGCTCAAAGAGGAATGTGTGGTAATTCTTAATTTCTTTAATTGGAATTCTAAGCCATTATGTCCCCCTATCCATTCTTACATACATGTTCCCCATCTCTCTCACCCCATTCTACTATAAATACAGTCTTTTAAGCCTTAAAATAGATCCCTCTCTTGGGCATTGATAGACTCTACCAAGATTAAGCCTTGTAACCTCTTAAGATGAATACATGATTATTTTTATATTTAGTTGTTATGGTATAATGTGTACATGTTAGTTTGATTTTTATATGTGGTAGAAACCTCTCCCTTGTTAAGCCCTAATCTCACCTAGTTACTAGTTGATCTTGTTATGAAATTCATGTTTAGTGTTCAAATATCTTTTGATTAAATCATACATGTGGATACTTTAATTTCTTAGTGTCTTTGATTAGTCCTCTCCAACACTTCCCTTAGCTTTTGATCATTTGGAGAACATCTACATGAAATACTAATGCATGATAGATACTTGGAATTCTAGATCTAGTCTTTTGCCATTAGTGTTTAATATGAGCTAAAATGGATTGGATCAACCATATTTTAGTTACATCACCATTGCTAGCCTATGATTCCCATTCAATTTATCTCTCTTTCATTTTTTCCTAGTCATTATTAAGTTTTAGCAGTGGAAATGAGCTTAAATAATGCATTTGAGGAGCTAGCCTTATTAAAAAGCCTAGAGGTTTGACCCCATTATAAGATACCCATAACTTGGGGTCAGTCCCATGTTGAGATAGATTAGGTAGAGACCTGAATAATCCCTTGCCTAGCTAGGGTGTAATCTAGACCCCCAATAGTTTTGGCATGCCTAGTGGAACCTATTGAAGTAATTTTATAGTAAATTCATCTTCAAAAGAAGTTTCAAGTATTCCTTAATCTTTATCTCAAGGTAAGAGGCATATTATTGTTCATGTTCTCATATATCTTCATGTTTTCTAGGCTACAACATCCTATAAAGAAGAGTTATATCTTTCCTCTCCACATTAGTACCTTTAAAATGATCCATATGTGTTTTAATATAACCCTAACCAATAATATGAGGGCCTATATTGGTAACACATGCATGATTATTTCCTTGATCCTCCCTACGAGTATTTAGTCAAGCCCTATGATGAACCCCATTATTACCAAGATCATCAAGCCTTATATGAGTCTCATCAACCCCCTCTACATCTTGTTTACCCTCTTAATCATTCATGATAGCTGAATGAAATTCCTAAAAAAACCTACTCATACCCCAAGCCACTTTATATATGGCCTTAAAAATCTCTATTAGACCAAGAAAATAATATGATAAACATAGATACATTGAAGGGTAATGGGTAAGAAATTCTAAAACATGCTATTAGAGGGGTTAGGATTTCATTTAATCAAGTAAAGGAGTGGATATATTTCATTAAGAGAGGTTGTTCTATAAATAGTAGTGACATGCTTGACATAGATAGACTCATCTCCATGATTGAGTAAAAGTTGGTATCCCATGAAGAACATCAAACACCCCATCACCCACTCTACCTTTCCTCATTCACTCCATGCCAACCTCATATAAAGCTTCCCATAAACCCTCATAAGCCCTCACCATATGAGTTTCAAGGTTACCATAGTTTCCCCTAACTTCCCTCAACCTTCCCCTCAAGTAAATCTATCCAAAGGAGAGTCCAAGAGGAAAGATAGGTTTGATTTGAAGAAGCCAACCATCATGAGCAATTTAAGTTTGATTTTGAAGACTCCCTTATAGGTAGATTGAAGCTAAAAATAAACATTTTTACCAAACATTGGTAGATATAACGGAAATATAAATTAAACTTCACATACCTCCTTTTGCTCCTCTAGACACAATTCACACTATATAGGAAAACCATGCACCCAAATTTCTCTCTTGTAGTTAGATCATGCAATGAAGAAAACCCAAAGCTACTTAATCCCCACCCCTCCCTCCTCAAAAATATAAGTCATTTCCATTTTATAAATCCATCTAGACTGGTGTGTAGGAGGAAGTGGTGATTTTTAAAGCCAAACACGAGAACATTCAACCTCCACTTCCCTCTCCCTAAGAGCCCAAATAATTTCCTTCATGGAAAGGAATTTAAAAAATAGTGCAGTAAAGAGAGGAGGTGATGTTTATTTAGGTTGATTAGTCTCAATAGTGAAATTAGGTATCTATAGAGCAACCATTATATATATATATATATATATATATATATATATATATATATATATATATATATATATCTCATCTCCTTGAGTACTTCTAAGGGTCAACCATGCTACTCTTAGAGCAAGAACCTCTCCTTTATAAGCTGAATGAAGAAGTTATGGCTAAGATGAACAAGGTTCATGAAGATGAGAAAGAGGTTTCAAGTTTTAATAAGGTTCCCTCCATTCCCAAACCCATCACATCTCATCTTTTACCTCAAACTTATGAGCCTATCCATCAACCTTCTACCTTTCCTTTTGTTGAAAATGATCGTATCTTGAGGGAACCAAATGAAGAGGTAAGGTCTCAAGTCATGTCTAATTAGGAAGACATCATGAGTGACTATGAGGAATATATAACCATAGGAAGATTCTTCTATAGTTATGCATGAGATAGAATGTAATATTAAATATGAAGGAGAATAGTTGCAAGTCATTCCTTAAAAGGTTGTAGTCCTAAGAGAATCTCTTGAAATTAAGGTGGAGGTTGTTATTCTTGGAGATGAAATAATACCTTAGCTTGAGTTTGGATCACTCAAAATATTGGTAATAATAAGTGGATCTTTTCTAAAAGAATTTGATGAGTTTGTAGCTAATTATGAGGAGAATAAGGTCACTCAAGGTGAAAAAAGGCCTCAAGGATAATGTTTGGATAGGGTGTCACTTGCTAGGATTATAGCTGATAAGTAGTATGAGAAGGATACTAAAGAACAAGAGCAATTTCTCTTTATTCGTGTCTTGTTTATTACTGATGATTCACTCTAAAAATGTTGAAGGAGTGGGTAGGTAGGAAGAGTTCCTAATTAAAGTTCATGTTTAGTAAACATCCTTCTCTATAACTTATGTAATCTCTTATACCGGGTGATTCTTTGAATTTCCCTTTTCATCCAGGTGGATTATGCTTTGTAATGGTTAGTTAGGTTCCTTTTACATATTAGGGTAGCCTTATTGTTTTCCTCTAAGTCTTGTTTTAACACATTTGTTGGCTCTTTCTTTGTTTAGGTTAGTTTTCCTATTTTTGTTCTCCTTTTATTTCTCTGCTCAATGTTATTTTTGTCACTATTCCAAGATTCTAGAAGTCATGAAAGTATCTGGGTTTTGAATCATAGTAGGCATGCTTCCCTATGAGTCACAAAAAATATTGGCCAATTTTAGCCCACATAGAAAAATTTGGCTTGAGGTTACCATGTTCTAGAGGTCATGCATGGATAGATCAACTAAGCAATGTTCTTGTTAAAATTAGGGACATAATAATGAAATATAATAAATATTTTGGAAGTAGGTATTCATGGTGTTAATTTAGTTCAAGGTCATGGGATGAGTTTACATATGCCTTAGAAAACAATAAGGGATTTCAAGGATAAAGCCAAAATCCTAAAGACAATTTCATTAGAAAAAGGTTCATGACAAACTTGTTTTTTCAAAACTCCTAAAGGAAATCATCTGTAAACATAAGTTTTGAAGGCATGAATTCTTTCAAGGAAACTATTTTAGGTATTTGATTAAGTGTCAGATTTATTTTGGATAAATTATTTACAAAAAAAAGTCTAAAGAAATAATTATTTGGGGAAAGTGTTTGGGAAAAATGTTAAAGACATATTTCCTTCAAATAAAATGTCCACAACAAAAAAAAGTAGAAGGCCCAAAAAATTTTAGATAAAATGTTTGCAAAAAAATTATAATAAAGACAAATTCCTTCAAAGAAATTGTTCTGATAAAAAACTCCAATACAATTATTGTGGGGAATTTATTCAAACAATTTTTAAAGCTAATCCAATATATGAAGATTTTTTTTCAAGTGTCAAAGTCAAGCCTTAGAAAATATCCATTGGGATTCAAATATCCCATGACAAGTGCATGGATGTCAAGTTTGAGCCCCTACAAGTAGCCATTAGATTTGAAAATCTTTAGATGTTCTCATGGATGTCAATGATGTTCATTCAAATACTAGAGTCAAGCCACATGGAATATCAATTTGTATTCAAAAATCATCAAAGGGTCCCTAAATAAATGTAGTATTTACAAGTATCAATATCTCAGGTACCTGAACAAAGATCCAATATCACGTAAATGAGATGGGTTCAATAAGTCAATAGGCTCCTATGGATAAATGTCAATGTGAAAAATGGTGGGATGTCAGGAGTCAAATCCAAAGGGAGTGATGATACTAAAAAATATAATGGGCCCAAGTTTATTAATGGTATGTGTCAATCATGTAATGAAGTTCTAATGGTGTGGATCAAAGGTAGAAAATTCAAGGGAGCTAGATTGGATGTGAGACCACCACATGATGCAAGCACAAAAGTAGATGGGCTAACTATAAATCTTGAGGATAAATGTGAAATTGAAAAGTGGCATACTATGGGAACCTAGATCATGATCTCATAGTTTGAATTAAGGTAAAAGGGAAGATATCACCAAGGAGATCTAAAAGATCAAATTTGATTAAGTCCCAGGTAGGCAAATATACATAGAGCCAAGATTTAGATACAATCCAAGCTGGGCTAAAAGTAGATATGTTAGGATCAATGGTGCCATTAAGACTTTATAGAGGTAAAATGCATCTTTTATACCTAATATAGATTAAGTTTGATAGCTTGTTGACAAAATGAGACCAGGCATCGAGTAGAGCATCATCAACATAAAAACTATCTGAAAACTTGACATAAAAACTATATGAAAACCAATAAGTTAAATTTTTTTCAATCTAAGTAGGCCTAAGTTCACACTTACAATTAGAGGTAGATATATGTAATTAATGGAGGATCATCCTAGGCCATAATCTTGATAAATAGCTACCCAAAGTATACTTGATCATGGTTCTATTAGGTCCATGGATATAAATATTTTGTCCATGCAGTAAAAGGCATTAATTTAAATGAGCTTGATAAGGATTGTAAGTCCATTCTTGATTGATTACATTAGAATTATTGGCCATCATGACCCCCTCTCCACTCTTTCATCTATGTTTCCCATCTCTTTTACCCCATTCTACTATAAATATAGGCTTTTAAGCCTTAAAATAGATTCCTTTCTTGTGAACAACTAGACTCTGCCAAGATTGAGCCTTCTAACCTCTTGAGATGAATAAAAGACTATTTTAAGATTTCATTATTTTGGTATAGTGTGTACATGTCTATTTGATTTGCATATTTGGTATAAATCTTTCCCTTGTCAAGTCTTGATCTCACCTAGCTAGTAGTTGATCTTGTTATGAAGGTCATGTTTAGTGTTCAAATATCTTTTGATTGAAGCCCACGTATGGATACTTTGACTAGGTAATGTCTTGAATTATATCTTTCCATAAGTTCCCTTAGATTTTGATCATGTGGGGAACCTCTACATGAAATACCGATGCATGATAGATACTTGGAGTCCTAGATCTAGTCTTTTGATTATCTCATTAATGTTTAATAGGATATCAAATGGAGTGGATTAATCATTTTTTAGGTGCATCACCATTATTATCTTATATTTGAGTAGTGGAAATGATCTAAAATGATTCATTTGAAGAGCTATCCTCATTAAAAATCCTAGAGGTTCGAACCCTTTATAGGATACCCATATACTAGGGTTAGTCCCATATTGAGCTATATTTGGGTAGAGGACCTGAACAATCTCCTGACCAACTAGGGTAAAATATAGACCCCAAATAGTTAAACCTTGTCACATATCATTCATCACCTTAATTGGTGTATGATATAATATTTCTTCTATTTTATTTCTTTCATTGGTTTTGTGTGTGCCTCCATGTAGTGTGAATCCTAAATCATTCATTTTTGGTGAAGGGATATTATCAATATTATCAATATTGAGACTTTCTTTGGTTGAGGCCAAATCACATTTATCTATTATTTTATTTCCTCTCATAATTGCTTCCTCTCTTTCCTTTTCCTATATTTATTTCCTAATTTTTTACCGAATTATCTCATTCTCCATCTAATTCTTCATCTCTTCATTCACCATTTTCTATTAAATATATGAAATATAGGCTCTTACTACTATATCTTTTATTCTTAATTAAATTAATTTTACTTGACACTTATTTATGTATCCCCCTATATCTTATTTAACCCCCTAACTATTTAAACTAGATATTTTGAGTAGACACCTTTTTTTAGGATCCTCATTCTTTATGCATATGATCCCTTAGGTGTCTGGCCCTAAAGGAATTATTTGCCCTCTATTATTAACCCTTGATGAACACATAATTTGTAGATGAGAATTTATAATTTTTTCATGAAACATTTCCTTACTTCTTTGAAAAACTTGACTTCCCTAGTGTTGAATCTTTTCTAACCCTATATATCCAAAACTATTATGAATGAATAACAACATATCATGAACCATCGATCAATAGCCTAGGATAATGATGTATCAAGGTGTTGGAGTGTGTTAAGATTTTTTATGGTCTATCAGATATATATTTTAATATTAAATCATCTCCCTTATGAATGGTTGGCTTGCCACATAATCCAAGGCTATAAAATTTATGTAAAAGTGACACAAAATTCTTCTTCTTGTGGTTGCTGTAGACACCTAAAATTGGACACAACTAGCTTCTGAATAGAATTCAAATTGATTCTTACCAACCATTACAAATTAAGCCTGATAATATTTAAACAACCCAAATTTTCTTGTGCATCATTCACTAAATCTCAAAATCATGTTAAGACATCCCTAATTGGAGTATTTTATTGTATGCAATGATAACCTCTCATGGATTCATCCCTAATCACCTTATGGTATCAAAACTATCAATTTGGCCTATGGACCTATTAAGTGAGGAACTTTAACACCTTCATAAATATTTAAATAACTAAAAGGCTAATCAAAATGAATTAACAAACTAAACAATATTAAATGCCTAGTTGATTTATCCATTTGAAATTAATGAATATCTAAAAACAAAAATAAAAAATTCAAAATATCCTAGCCTTTTATCATTACCTTTATGAGTTATCAAGCTCTTTGAAAATATCTTAAAATATCTATTTTTGAGATCCATGCCTAGCAATTTCAAATCATAATTACTTGACAACTATTAACTTAACTAGAGTTAGTTTTCACTCACCTAGGTCTAGTCTGAACATATTCCAAACCTAAACTCAACCCTAACTCACCTTGGGTAAGAGTTAATTCCTAAATCTATAACAAGGCCATACCTTATCACTTATAGGATTATATATCATAGAGTTATTATTTAGTATTTTCTCCATGAGACTCACACCAATAGTGTTATAATGCCAAAATATTAAGCCAACCAACATCAAGGCCAAGGTCCTAAGGAGAGAAAGAGCTACACAACCTCCATTGTCAAAGATTTCTTAATGCACAAGCTGAGCAAGACACTCAATGAATCCATTTATATTTCATAAGGAAGGTAAAATAATTATTATCTTTTGTGTTTTTGTTTTGCTTTCATTTATCTTTTGTTATTAAGCTCTCCCTAGTATCTATGAGAACATTTATCATTCTAAAAACATAAATATCCATGTATTATTTTTATAAATCTTCACATATTAGTGTGATACATGTTAAACAAATCATATCTCTCTTAAAAAATGCTTAAAGTTTAAAATACTTCAATACTAACATAAAATGCAAAGGGCATGATATTGGTTCATTTACTCTCACTTTGTTATGCTGCAATTTTTAAAATAATACTATTTACAATTACAAATTTCAATCTTAAAATATTTACAACTCTAGTACATTATATATTAATTTATTAAAAATATAGGGGGATGGTATTAATTATTTTCCATGTTTTTACATAGAGAATTTTCATTTTTTATATTTTTCAAAATACAAAGGTAACAAGTTAAAAAATTTAATCTAGATCCATCTACAATAGTGTGATTAGTAAATTGACAAGTGGGCTAGTGTTAGATTATTGTGACATTCAATATCTATAGATGCACATTTATGAACCCAATTCATGGTTTCACCCATTTATTTTTATTTTCCTCATTAGATTTTAGTGACACTCGATGGGTAGGAATTTAATATTATTTAAAAACATTTACAGAAGTGAAAGCATACCCCTATTTAACTAAAAACCTTCATTGATTAAGAATTGATCAATCTCACATTCATCATAGTTTTTAACTCCATGAATTAAGATAATTAAGGTATATACTCTTTATAAATTTATTTCTAACATCTTTATCTTACATTGTGCACACATATATGTTATTTTCTAGGATACAATCGCATTACATATACATGGTATATATATATTTTTATTTTTTTCTGCTCCTTAAATTTGTTTCCTTTCTTGCACAATATGATTAATATTAATTTTTTATTGTATGTGTCCCTTAGACATTGTGTTATTTTTTTTAAGTATATATATGAGATTGTTGTTTGGTATGTGTAACTTTTAAACATGTCCATTTCTTGTGTCCCTTGGTCTTCTATGTGAAATATTTATTTAATGAGATATTTGAACATGTATCTTGTATGTGTCCCTTATCCTTGTTATAAACATTGTCTTTGTGTACTTTTTGAGATTGTTGAGTTTTATGAGTGTCATTATCCATATCGTGCACTAAAAATTATGTAGGTTTATTCTATTACAACTAATACTATGGGCATCTTTGATAAATTTATCTATGTTTTTCTACTTTAGGCCTTGACTCATATGATTCAAACATGCATTAAATTGTATATATATATATATATATATATATATATATATATATATATATATATATATATCATGACATACCTTTATATATATATATATATACCATATATGCTATGATACCTAATGATTTTATCTTGATACACATATTGAAATTAACTTGTATTTTGAGATTAGTAACTTTTAGGACACATCCCTCACCATAAAATGAGGCATTTTAGTGTGATTTTTCATACAAATATGAATTCCTTTATGATAAAAAATTATTTTTGGCTATAGAATATAGTTCTTGATAATTTAGAATGGTTCAAAATTTAGTTATTAGTACATATTATGGCGGAATATGTCATGCATATACATTAACATTATAATAAAAAATTATATATTCATACATTTTAGGTTTATATGCATATGAATATGTGCATAAGATTCAAATAAAAATTACAAAGTGCACACCTACATATGGTTACATATTTTACTTTTATCACATGGGGGCATGAAACAAATTCATGAACACTATATTATTTTTTAGATTTAAGGGACATGATCCTAATTAATTAACACATTTATTTATTAAGAACAAAATCATTATGTGGGAAAGGATATCCTTCCATATTTTTAGGAACTTCTTCAATTTTGAACTTACATTACAAGAATCACATGAATTGAGGAGCAAAGTGAAAATTGAATCTATATGCCATATACAATGGCTGATTTATATCATAATGAATATTAGATATTTATCACCCTCTAACATTATATAATTTGAATCCATTTTGGATTCTAAGTTATTTTCATCTTGGGGTTACACAAAGAAAAAAAAAATGAGGCTTCTTCGGGTCTCAATGAGTTCTATTTTATATACATGTTCACATCAAATTGGGTCTTTGATCACCCTCTATTCTCCATGGTTCAACAAATAAAATGATCCATTTAAGTGCTTCATAGGAAGCACCAATTATCCAATGCTTTAAATAAACATCATATTTAATAAAAGTTACTAGAGAAACCTTAGTTTCACACTCACAACATCATTATTAGATTTACTATGGATCACCTTTCATGAATGGATATTCCCCACAAAGGCAAAGTGTGTTGTACACACTTATTTATATCATTCATTTTACTCTAGTAACTTTATTTTTATAATAAAGGGGTGGGGTGGGGGAGTGTACATACCAAAAATTAGCCATGATTACTTGATGATGCTATTTTTAATCAAAATTTACCTTAATGAATTTGAACATTCAAATTGGTCCTATTTCATCACCTCAATCTATCTTACAAAATTATATTAGCCAATACCTACTAACTTATTATTATACATCTATAGAAACTTATTTAATTATTAAAAATATCTAAGAATCTGTATGAACATTTAAAATTATTAAAATCAAATGTTACCCTTCTAAGATAGTATAGAGAAACACAAGTCAAGATTAAAATTTAATCCTAACCTTACATGTAAAATTTTTACTTATATCCAACAATATATATTTTTCAAATTTAAACACTCATTTATAAGGTAGTCCATATTTTTAGGATATGTAGAATGAGGATTTACCCATGTTTATTGTTATAAATTCATAATTAATCCACTTATTCTAATATTGGGAAATTTCACTACTTGGGCACACTTATATTATTCCACATTAAGCAAATCTTCCCTATTATTTGTAAATTTGTATGTATTTACTTGAATAAATTCATAGTCAAGTCATGAAGTATTATATAAAAGTCAAGAAAATAATTATCAATTACTAAAGCTATATCCAGATGGATACATGCATAAAATGAGAATAATTTCACTAAGAACTATATGTGGGAGAACTATGTTAGCTTTATTCCCTCTTTAGAGTACTTTGAATATGTTGGAAACATTCAATCATTGATAGGGTGATTGGGTTCATATAAAACCATTACACTCCCTATTTTATTTTTATAGGTTTTAGATTATTATAAACCATAATGGGGGTTTAACCTTGAAGAGGTCATTAACAGGTCATTTGATAACATCCAATTGTAAAAATTACACATACAATCTCACTTCAAGCAAGCATAGGTGACTATACCAATAGTTTCTAGTTATCTTATTTAGATCAAGACTAACCACAAAGGATAATAAAAACTATTGATCTTGATTATTTCCAATCGATTCTAAACTAGAAAAATGGAAAGTAAATTTTCAATTGGACACATATAAACAATTATTAGTTGATCATATCAAAACATATTTTAGTCACACATAGTCATCCTATGAGCAGAAATCAACTACAACTTATTTTATTCTTTGTTGTTTTCAAAGTTAGCTTATTTCATTCATTTTAATTTTGTCTAATTTGGTACTTTAATTTTAATATTCTAGTTAAAAGTTATTTATATAAATTGTTACCCTTCAATTCATTTTATCTTGATTAGAGTTAATATCCAAATTAATTAAAGAAAAATATAAAACACCATAATATGTACATATTGATTCATTATAAATATACATATGGGAAGTACTAATGCAACCATATGGTAATATTGATCACCATATTTCATTTTAAAGCCAAAAATTACATAATAAAGAAAAAATTAATCAACGATATAAAGGAATGCATTATAAATGGTTTACAGGGTGCAATAATATCAAAATTATCTACTTACTGCATCATCCATGTTATTCACTGACCACAATCTATTCAAATATTTAATAAATATACCTATAATATAGGAGAGGATATGTAATTGGCTGATTTATTCCAAGAATGTGATTTTAAAATTACCATGAAACATGACCAAATAAATAAGGGAATAAACACTTTGTAAACAATTACCATTGGAGAAGATTCTTGGAAAATTAAGGATGAGTTCCCTAGATGTAATATATTTTACATTTAGGTAGTTCCAAAGTATATTACAAACATTGTGAAATTCCTAGTAATATGGGAAGGTCTAGAAGGATATGGAAAAACATAATGCAAAATATTACTAATACAAAAAAACTATTTACACTTATAGATGGAGCCATATATAATAAGGGAAGTGATGAGGTTTTATGAAGAGTAGCATTACCGCATGAGAGAGAAGGAATAATTAGGCTATTGATAATAAAATATTATTTGATATGACATATTAGTCTCATACACTTTATAAATATAGTTCATGACTCAACCCTTCAATTCATGACCTTACTACTACCAAAAGGATTGATTTTTCCATCTCATTATGCCTAATGAATTATCATATAGTCCATCCATAACATTCTAATGACCCAGATCACCTATAATCTTTAGTCAACATAAAAATTGATTATTATCCTACACTAGCTATTACAAATCCTTAGTAAATTTCTACCTTGTAGGACACTAACATCCAAATTAGGACACTAGCATTGACACTAGTACCCAAAATCCAATACAAGTGTTCCTACCTTATGTCCAATCAAATTAAAAATCTTTTGACATGTATGGGTTAGCTTATTTATCTTCCTTAACCCTCTCATGAGATTATTTCAAAATGTGTGGTATAATTATAAATAAAAATTCATTCAATATCAATCAAATAATATATATTAAATAACAAGAAAGCACCTCTCAATCTCACACTACACTAGTGAAAATAATTTTCACAACCAATCCATGCTATCATATTCTTCCCTATCTCCAAATCAGTCATAAGATAAATATTCTTACATGTATAAATCATTCAAAGAATAACCCATGAACATTATTTATCAAGGTAAAATATAGACCAATAAATGCACTAACATATAGTGTTTTGCATAAATTTTCACACAAAATACCACATAAGGGGGAGATTTACATTAGTCTAAGTTCGTATTTGGATTATATGTATATGTAGGCATCAATAATTGATATATGGTTCCTTAATATTGCCTAATTTTTTGAAAATAGGGTTTTAAATAAAAGATAGGCTCTAGGAACCTATTCACATTATTTGAGTTACTAACCTGCAAGGAGATAATGAACCTTATTAGGTACAAGTGTCTATTCCATAAAAATATTATATACCTTGATCAATAAATAAGTGTCAAAACTAGGATAGAGGCATTTAAGTTAGTATCCACATCACAATGGTAATGTCAAAACTCATAGAGATATATTTTCTAGAATTTGATAAAATAAAGAAGAACATCAGTATATTTTCTTATCCACCTATCCCTTTAAGATATGCATGAACATCATTGAATATGACAGGTATTATTTCTCCATCATATTAAATTTTTTATAATATTATTTGTTATTTTACTTTTATATATTTAACATTTTATCAAATTTAGCATAATTATCATAAAATTATAATTCTAAATTCATTTAATTGGCCTAATTTTATAATAACTTATTTCAATTTGATTAGGCTATTCCCTTTACCATATTTTAAAAAGGGTTAAAAACCTAGTCTTTTGAGTCTTATTGTGAAAAACCTATATTTCCTTATGGTTTCTATATTTCTAGGGTCTTAGGCTATAGTAATTATTTAGATCTAATTTATTTTTGTATGTAACCTAGGTGTACTACTAGAATACATGTTATACCCATTGAGTATCTTGAGATTCATCTTATTCCACCTAAAATGTCTAAAGCCAATGACTTATCAAATTTTTCTTATAATGAGAGTGTCAATTATGATACTGATAAAATTACTAAATTTTTCTCATAGCGGATGAATTTGATCATGAAAATAGTGAATCTCATAGTAATTATTTAGATCTAATTTATTTTTGTATGTAACCTAGGTATGGGCTAGTTCCCTCTGATGTATCTTGTTTTTTTTAGGCAGTAAAAATATAGATATATATGTTATACCCATTGAGTATCTTGAGATTCATATTATTCCACCTAAAATGTCTAAAGCCAATGACTTATCAAATTTTTCTTATAATGAGAGTGTCAATTATGATACTGATAAGGTGGAAAATTTGTAATTGCTCTTTACTAAATTTTTCTCATAGCGGATGAATTTGATCATGAAAATAGTGAATCTCATTAGAATAATGAATATGAGTAAGTAGATCAATATCATGTTAAATTTATTTCAATATTTCAAGAGCGTATTTTGCCACTAGCTGCTTCCATGTTGGTGGTCTCTTTTTCCCCGCCTCATGAGAATCCTAATTATATTGAGAATATCATCAATAATATATTAGTAACTAACAAATCTACAAGCATCAGTGAACAATTATGTTCATCTATTGATTTAAATATTGGGGTTATTGGATATACCTATCATCCATCAATCCCAAGCTTAAAGAAAAAACTAACTGTGTGAACTACAATTAGGGAAAATAGGGAAAACAATTGAAAGTAAACTATTATATACATTAACCACGAATGTTCGATTCATATAACTAGTGGGGTCATATGACATATTTTTAATCCATTTTCCCATAAGGATCAAACACATATTTTTACGTCCTCCATGGGAAGAACCAATACTTAAACTCAATTACTCCCATAAAACATCACTTCTCTATTTAAAACTCTCTTCCTCAGGCATTTCAATGCCTACATCAACACAAGTTGTGTTTATGTCACATTTGGTAACTTATAAAACATCAAATATAAATCCCAATGGATCTATTATGCAACATACTCTCCAAATTATTAAAACTTTGGAAATTAACTCTCTTGGAAATGTGTAGGTGGGGTTTTAAAATATTCATAAAATGCTTTAAAATCAACTCATGATATTGATTCACATGATATAATTAATAATCCTATTTCACTTTAGATATCATTACACCCTTTTCCATATAGTTTATTTGTGCCTAAATTCACATTGATCCTCCTCAAAGCTCTTAGCTGGTCCTTGGCATTCCTTCCTCCAACTCAAAATTTGCACATCATGCTAGAAAACTTGGGGAGGTTGAGGAAAGGATGATCATGATAAACATATTTTATCTTTATATTGAAACATGCATTGATTATGATTCCAATGATAAACTATTGACAAAATTATTTCTAAGAATCCTAAAGGTCTATACTTTGATATGGTTTTATGATCTACTAATAGGAAAAATAGGAATCTGCTTGAGCATTCAAATCTCTAGAGGATCATTTAATAGAAAAATTTTCAATAAATATAATTGATATGATGTGATATTAGAAAAATTACAAGATCAAACAAGGAATAAATGAGCCCATTTATTAATATATTCTGATGAAAAGGGAGAAGAAATGCATGAAAACAAATACCCTACTCTAAAGAGGTACAAGATTATGTTAACCAAAAATGACAATGATCTAATGGAAAACAAAACATAAAGAGATTCAAGGTATTTTCAAGAAAATTCTACTTTCCCCACTACATGAGTATATTTTTGATTAAGAAAAATTAAATATTTTAACAATCTATCCAAATAGAGGTAAAAACTATCTTTTATTGATTTAGGTGGAAAATTTGTAGAGCTGTGCTCTTTACAAAATTGGAGAAGATATTTTTAAAAATGACCAAGTCTGCGTATTTATATGGGAAGAGCCAAGAGGAGTCTCATTGGCCTTTTACTTGCAAGTGGCTACTTGAGTCTTCATTGGGAAGAGGGAAAACACTATAGCTAACATCATAAAACCTACCGAGACCATGCTTGCTACCTTTTTGCATGTGGCCTGCTCCTCTACCCACTGGGTGGGCCTTTTTTTGTGTTTTGTAGACCTTTTTTACCGCCTGATGTTGTGAGTAGTAATTTTACCACCCACTGTCGTATTTTTGCCGACGTTGAAAAATGGTAGTATTAATTATGTATAAAAAACATTGATTACATCTACTACTAAGTTTCATATGAAACCAAGCTAAACCAAAATGCTTGAACCTTTCCGTTGAACAAAATTGTTGAACCTCTCGGTTGAACTGAGCATGAACCTAAAGATGGACTAAACCTAAAATGAAGAAACAAAAATGGATAATATAGTGTCATAATAAACTAATAATATAATGTTGTCTAATGCACCTAATATAAATATTACATGATTACCTAATTCTCCATCTTCACTCCTTAAGTTTCAAGTTCAACACAAGTGGAGTGACATCTCATATCTCTCCCCCCTCGTATAGAGGTTGATATGAGTTGACCTTTAACAAAATGATATGATGTAAATACTTATCATGACTATCACCTATGTGTTATATTAGAAAAATTACAAGATCAAACAAGGAATAAATGAGCCTATTTCATTAGATGATATCACTGAGATACAATACCTTATTGATAGCCAAAAATTAACCTTTGATGATATTCAAAAGAATCCAAGGTATAAAAAACATTGATTACATCTACTACTAAGTTTCATATCAAACCAAGCTATAAAGTTAAACTTATAGAGGCTAAAAATGAAGAAACAAAAATGGATAATATAGTGTCAAATAATAATAATACTGTTGTCTAATGAACTAATATAAATATTACATGATTACCTAATTCTCCATCTTCACTCCTTAAGAAGTTAGTGGAGTGACATCTCATATCTCTCCCCCCTCCTATAGAGGTTGATATGAGTACTTTTAACAAAATGATATGATGTAAATACTTATCATGACTATCACCAATGTGTTATGAATTCTAAAAAAATAGGTTTCAAGATGAATCACAAGATACAATACCTCATTGATATCCAACAAATAACCTTTGATGCTATTCCAAAGGATCCAAGGTCACTACTTACTGATCATAAAACAAAAAGATATTCAATAATCTATTATAATGAAACATTGTAAGTGAAAATTATATAATTAATATCCTCCACTTCATTAGATAAAATTATTATATGGGATTATTGGTATTTACATGTATAATACATTTGATGGTTCATATGTGTTCTATTACATTTGATGATAGTGAAATTATGGATGATGACTCAGATCTTCACTCATTATTTATTAGATCACACATTTATCATTAGCCTATACACTATGTTATTCTTGATAATGGTTATAATGAGAATGTATTTATCATGGAATTAATTTACACATTTAGGAATAAACATGATGATTTATGTCATTTTACCAAGATAACCAAAGTATTTGATGGGAAAGAATAAAATATTCTTGGTGAGATCAATTTAACTTTGCAAGGTATAACACATGTGACCACAACATTTTATATTATAATAAATAAAAGATTCTTTGATATATTATTGGGATGACCTTGGATTCATAAGCTCCATGCAGTGCCTTTTAGAGTCCATATATGTCTAAAGTATATTCATGCCAATATGGTAGTCATAATTCTAGAGACTCAGTATGAGCATCCATTACACCAAGATAAATTTATTCCAAGGTAATTAATTATACAACATATTAAGGTTAATCATTATATAAAGGGTAAGAAAAAGGGAATCCCCTTTTTTATTTGGTCTATGATTAACATTCCATTGTATCAGAGATACATATTGGACTCCATGATGCCCTCACCTACACCTACATGATCAAATTACTTTCTAAGAGTATATCAAGATGTTTTAGAGAGGGTAAAAAGAACCTTAATTATAATTACAAAAAAGGATCTAAATATCACTAATAAATGGGTTCCCCACTACAAATTCTAGTACCAATTCATATCCATAGAGCCCTATTAGGCATATGGATAAAATCATATATTCTATTGTTTCAAAGTTGTCACATATACATGATCCTTGGTAGTATGACTAGTTTTTTTAATCCTATAATTAGTCTAGGGCACCTTATGATCATCCATTAGATGGAATTATTGGTTATAATTCTCATTCCTAAAATTAAAATATAAAAAAACATACAAAATCTACAAATCAAGAGAATACAAAAACATTCAAATAAAACAAAAATACAAAAATTCTTACTAGATTTGGCATATATGTTTCTTACTTCATGTTAATAGATAACATAGAATTTAATTTTTATACACACATTTTTCATAGGTACTTGAGTGTGATACAAGCATACACTAGATATATGTTACATGAGAATATATACATTGGTCCTACTCCACCCATAAGACACACTACATTGGGGGAATATATATCGTTGATCACAATTGATACATGTTACATTGTTCTATGATAACCTTATAGTATCATGTTGAACTTATATCCTAGTGATTACACATATCTATACTCATGTTTACATCTTAAAAATTGTACCAAATATGTTATGCTAAAGGACACCTTGCTAACACATGTACATAATAACTAATATGATATGATTATGTTAGTTTATTATATTTT
This sequence comes from Torreya grandis, assembly GCA_037957365.1. Taxonomy (NCBI): domain Eukaryota; kingdom Viridiplantae; phylum Streptophyta; class Pinopsida; order Cupressales; family Taxaceae; genus Torreya; species Torreya grandis. The sequence continues at coordinate 1,349,178 of JARHVA010002292.1, read as the reverse complement.
AATTTTTCATCTTATCACAAGACTTCATTGAGTTTAATTCATGTTTTTTTACCTTTTTTATTGTGTAACATTTGAACATGTTCCTTGTTTGTTTGGCATTATGCCCTAAGTGTTACTTCTTTAGTGTGTGGATATTTTAACATTCCCTCCCCTTGGGTGTGCTCCATTTGAATGTGTCCCTTATTTTTGGTCTCCTTTGACCCATTTTGAGTGACATTGAGTGTTTTGTGTGTTTGTTTGAATGTTTTATAAGATTGTGATTATTACTTATAGACATTGCCATGATCTATACCATACATATTAAGGATTATCATGAATGTTTAATACAAGTTTCATTGATACATATACTTAAAAATTATACTACTATATGATTATGTAATACATGATTGATAAATATATGTCATGTTATATTATCCTTTTGACATAAGGTGACTACTATATTGCATTCTCGTCAGCTCAAAATGGGTGAATATCAATGGGGGCATATCATAGAGACATGAGTGTTCACATAAAAAGTTGAAAAAATTGGCAAAATTTGGTATAGATTACATGATTTAGATAAACACTTGGGTCATAATCTTATGCATTTGGCACTAATATTCAAAAATTTGGGATAACATTTTTTAGATTTGTGATAAATATTACATACAATTTATAGGGTAGAGGTTATATTTTGGTAGATAATTTAGCTTAAGACACATTAGAGGTGAATCTACGATAAATATACACCAAATCATAGATAAATATTTATATTATACATTATTTACAACAAAATTGATGAGGGAGCATGAACCTAATTCATTCTTTTAACACCACATATCGATTCACTGACATTTCCCAGATGCATCGATAGAGCATTTATCTTCTATAGTAGTTAGCTCCGTTGAGTAGCGTAGTTGAGACTAAGTTATATTGACAACCTTGGCACTAATACCTTATTATATTTTATATGTTTACACTAATTTAACTTGGATAGATTGTCTATATTAAGTTTACACTTGAGTCATGAGATTGAGATTCATCGATCTTAATGGCCTTCAAAAACTCACCCTTACACTAGATTGTAAGAAATATCACCCTCTAATTATTTATTCAAATATGTAAGGTCTAATTATTACCCCATATTACTAATTATTCAATGAGGAATCATCATCACCAAAGTAAAATATCATGGGGAAACATGGTTGTATCGAAACACACATTTTTTCGTTCCTTGCTCGCTTTACTTTCAAGAATTTTAATTATTCATTTTTAGATTATATGTAATAACTACATTGTAACATACTCTTATTTTCAACTAATACATTTATAATATATATATATATATATGAATATATATATATATGTAATATATATGTAAATATATAATATATATATATATATATATATATATATATATATATATATATATAATTAGGCTCAAGTGAAATCAAGGTGTGTTTTACACACCAAGGTATGCATTTATTTCATGCAACCTATTAACTTCATCCTTATGCATTACTAGATTGGGGGGATGAGGGTACATAATTTAAATAGTATAATTTCATTTTAGATGAAATACTAGTCTTGTACATTTAAAAAACACCAATCATGGTTCAACCCTTTAGTTCATGAAATTTTCACTACTAGAAGGCTTGTGTTCACCTTTTCACTATACTTAATTATTTATATTATAGTTTAGACCTAACATTCTGATGACACATATCACCTATAACCTTTACCTTCCATAAAACCTAAATCATATTCTACATAGATAGTTATAAATATTGATTATATTTTACCATTAAGGACACTAGTGTCAATATTAAGATATTAATGTCTATGCTAGTGTCCTAAATATGATGTTCGTATCCCTACCTTCTGATTGGTCAACTTGTAAATATTCTGACACGTATGGGTTATCTAATTTATCTTCCTTAAATTTCCCTAATATTATTTCAAAATATGTTAGATAAATAAAAATCAAAAGTCATTCATTATCAATCAAGAAATATTTATCAAATACCAAGAAATCACCTCTCAAGCTCACAATACACTACTAAAAATTATTTTCACAACTGAGTTATACTACCTATTCTTCCATATTTACAAATTAGTCATAATAACACTATTATAATAGGTGCAAATTATTCAAATATCATCCCATGATTATTATTTTTAAAGTTGCAAGATATATCACTACCTACACTTGCATATAATGTATTACACACTTTTTCATAGACAATCCCACATAAAGGGGAGAATTACATCGATCTAAGGTCCTCTTTGGATTATATGGCTATTTATAAATCATTATTTGATATAGGTTTATTTAATGTCATATCAAATTCATTTGATCCCTATAACCCCTATTTTTTAAGGTGATATGACAAGTTAGAGGACCTAGGGTTTTAAGGAAAAGATCAATTCTAAGAAATTTAGTGTGTCATCTTATTTGGAAACCTATAAGGCAAAAATGAACCCAATAGACATAATAGGATATTATATAAAATATTATGTATCTTTATCTATAAATAGGTTTTGAAACTAAGATAAAAGCATCGATGGAAGTGTCAAGGCTAATAGAGAGCTATTTTCTATAATTTGAAATAAATAAGGAATAATATTGGTGTGTCTTCTTCTACACATGTCCCTATCATGTATGCACATGCATCATCAAATAAGCTAAGTATTATTTATCCTTCGTATTGAAACTCACAAAATATTTTTTGGTATTTTACTTTTTTCATATTTATCATATAATCAAATTCAACATATTTATCATAATATTATAAATATGAATTTATTTAATTTGTCTAATCTTAGAATAACTTATTCTAATTTTATTAGGTTATTCCCATATCCATATTAAAAATAGTGTTAAAATTTTGGTGAATCTAACCTCTAAGTCTTATTGTGAAAACACTAGCTTGGCTTAAAGTTTTAATCCTTTTAAGATTTTAGATTATAGTAATTACTCAGATATAAATTTATTATTTTTATGTAACCTAGGTGTAGTCATAGAATAGGTGGTGTACCCATTGAGTATATTGAGATTCCTCTTATTCCACCTAAAATGTCTGAAGCCAATGCCCTATCACATTATACTAATAATCAGAGTAACAATGATGATAATGACCAAAATACTAAAAAAAAAATCATAGAGGATTAATATGATCATGAAAATAGTGAATCAAATGAGAATAATGAAACTGAGCAAGTATATCATGATAAACTTAATTACATTTTAATATTTCAATAGTGTATTAATGAAAATCCTAAATATCTCAAGAATATCCTCAATACCATATTAGAAACTTAAAAATTCCAAATCATCATTGACTAACCAATTATGTCTATTGATACAAATATTGGGGATAATGGATATATGTATCAACCGTAAATAACATTATCTTAGACCTTAAACACACTGATTATTCTTAATACTAATGGTTAACATGATATATTTTCAGCCCATTTTTCTTAGATGATCAAACACATATTTCTACATCCTTCATGAGAATAATCAATACTTCAAATCAATTACCAGTTTCAATGCCTACATCAACACAAGAAGTGCTTTCATCCCCTTTGTTAAATTATCAAACATCAAATATAAATACCAATGGGTATATTGTGCAAACTCTTTTCTAAGTTATTTAACCTTTAGAATCTAAGGTTTAAAATATTTAGGAAAATGTTATTAAATCAACTGATGATATTGATTAAAAATATGCATTAAATAATACTCTTACACCTAAAATATCATTGCACCCTTTTCCAACTATTTTTTTAGCACCTAAATTCACATTTTATGATGGAAAGGGTGATCCTAAGTAGCATATCTTATCTATATATGCAACATGTCTTGATTATACATCTAATGATAAACTATTGATAAAATTATTTCTAAGAAGCCTAAATTACTATGTTTTGAGATGGTTCTATGATCTACCAGTATGATAAATAAAAGCATTCAAACCTATCGAGGATCAGTTACTAAAACATTTTTAAATCAATATCACTGATATGATGTTATATGACCAAAGTTACTAGATCAAACAAGGAAGAAATGAGCCTATTAATAACTATGTTCAAAGATACAGAATAATGTTATACAAAATGACAAATCCAATGGGAAATAAATAGATTCAAGATATTTTTAAACAAAGTTTATTTTCCCCACGACATGAATCTATTGTTTTCATTAAGTTTAAATATTTTAATGAATTATTTCATATTGCTTGAGATCAATAAATGAAACTTATTTCATTTTAAAAAATTAAGTATGTGGCAAACATGCCATATACATCTATTACCAAGTTTGATATCAAATAAAGTTATAAGGTTAAAATTATAGATTTTAAAAAGGAAGAAATAACAATGGTTAATTTAATGTCATAAAAACCTAATGAGATCATCATATCTAATACACCTAAGATATGATTTAAATGATTACCTATTGTTTCTACTTGTTTTTGCTATTTCATATTTAGAAGGAAGGAAGAAACTAAAGGTAATGGTCAGGAGTTTGTACATACCTAGATGAAGTTGCGCACTATATCCAGATGATTGAAGGAGCTCCTCTTTGGCTATGGAGGATGACACCTGTAGAAGAAAGAGACTCAAACATAGAAAAATGTTAGATAGAGATATGGTGGACTGCCAAGCAAAGCTCGGTCCCAAAAGTGTGAAGACTTCCTTGAGGGATGATAGTCCACTATTTATAAGTAAAAGTGTCAAAAATAAAGAAATGATAAATTACTAACAAAGAGGAAATTAGATAATGCGTACCTATTTATTTGTAGTTGGTCTGCCATAGTCATCGACGTCGATAGTCCTGTCAGCATTGGTTGGTCAATATGCTGACGTTGGTTATGTTACCGATGTCAGTTGGGGTTATGGTTGATGTTTATCATGGAAATGGCCTTGGATGGGTTTTGGACAGGTTTATGGTCGACAGAGAGGTCTGGAAGGAGTCTGGGTCTGTGTAGGGTTGCAAGATAGAAAATAGGGTCTGAGAGGGGGCAAAGGTAAAGGGTTGGTATGTAAATGGATAAGGATAGGAGGAAGGATTTTCAACCTTTCTAGGAAGAAAGTTAGGTTGTCTCTCAACAGTACTCTGAAATAGAAAATTGACTGATTACCAATCCATTCTAAAGATACTGAAATGAAAGGCAGAAGACTACTTAGCTCTTTCTTGATGAATAACTAGAGGTGATTAAACACTTATTCCTATTACGGCTTGTGTCGAGGTACCTATGCAATACTCCAATTCAATTTGGAGTCATTTGTGTAGAGTCTCTGTGGCCAAGGGAGCGTTAGTTAAAGTTTGATATCTAGTGATGTCTCAGAGTTCGAGAGAGAATGAGAGAGCCAGATCTGAGTGAGAGAGAAGTCGATTCGAGAGTCCAAGAGCCAAGATTTGTCTGGGGAGAATTTGGGGCTGTAACTCAATGTTAGACATCAGTTTATGTAACTGATGTTGGTGGTCCCACCAGCGTCAATCGATAGTTGACCAACGTCGGTGATTGAAGAATGAGTAAATGAGCTAAGAAGCCCATTCTTCATCTGCCAAGTGCACTTGTTGGTTAGGGAATGGTCAAATGATGGGGTTAATAAGCATGAGGGTTAGTTAGAAGGTTGGAATGGGTCTTAGGTAGTTATGATATGAAGGACTTAGTCATAGGGTGAGTCATGGGGTAGGAAATGGTCTTAGGGGTGAAGTGTCCAAGGTGAGGTGTCATGGGTGATGTCAAGGGTGATGTTATTAATTTAAAATAAGTAATTTATTTTAAATTAATAAAGTGTGTAAGATACCAAGGGGACCAAGGGGGAGTCGACCAGAGAGTAGACACAATTTTGGTGTCTACATTTGCCCCTTTTTGTATTTTTGGTTAGTTTGATGAACTACAAGACAAAAATAGGAGTAAGATGCCCTAGGTATGGGATGAGTTATTCCCCCTAAAAGTGGGAGTCAAGGGAAGGTAACCTAAAATTGATTGCCGATTTGATAGGTTGTGGATGAGTATGGTGAAGTTGGTCTGTGAACACTGCAATAATTGAGATTGTGTGTATACCACTTCACGTGATAGTTAGGTCAAATTATCACAAGCAAGGTCAAGGAGTGCTAAAATTGAAGTAACTAGTCCCCAACATTTTAGTCATAGCTGATTGGGTTGATCGATCAAAGTTGTAACTCTAATGGTCATTGTGTTCCAAGTATCCTAGGCTTAGGAAGTGCTCTTGGAAAACATGAAAAAGTCACAAGTAGTTGGGATCAAATTGGGCATGATCCGATACTTGTGAGGGTCATAATGTGATTTTTGAAAAATTTTGGTAACTATTCATGAGGTAGCATACATGCAATCAAAACAACCAAGGCAGAGTTGTCTCAAAAGTGGTCATGGTCATTGGTCAAGTTGCACTGAGATATAAGTGATCTCAAGTGTTGTTTGGTATGGTCAAGGAGATGTATGTGATTTTCAATGTGCCCCATGAGAAGTCAAAGGTGACTTCCATAGTGTCAGGGCTGGTTGTTTGGTCATGTCATAGATAAAAGTTAAATGGTCGGTCCATCGAGTAGACGAACAAATGAATGGCCATTGTCATTAGGGAGACGAACGGGTGAATGGCCAAGCTAACCTCAAAAGACTAAGTGTTGCCTACATAGCCCCTATGTTAAGGGCCTCAAGCTAATGTAGTTCTTGCCAAAAAGGAAGAAGATGGTCAAAGTGGTTGATAGTTGTTTTGGTCAGGTTAGTGGGTCAGAATTTCCCATATGTGTGATGGTTCATGCTTGAAATGATAAGTGTATGATGATGTTACAGGGTTTTCCATATTATGTGATGGTGTATTTTGTAACATTGGTTATGTGTTTTTTCATCCCTAGTAATTTCCATATTAGTGATGGTGTATGCCAAAAATGAAATGAGTATGATGATGTTATAGCCTTTTCCATATTGTGTGATGGTGTATTTTATAACATTGGTTGTGTAGTTTTTCATCCCTAGAAACTTTCCATATTGGTGATGGTGTATGCTAAAAATGAAATGATTATATTTATGCTTCAGCAAGTAATGGTTTATGCTTGACATAAATTGTGTTGGGTCGATAGTTTCTATGTGTATTGTTGTCCATAGAAACTAGTGTGAATGGGCTATGTCATGTAGTGGTCTGAAAATGTTTGGTTTGGTTTGGTTGGTCTTTGGTTAGATAATGGTCTGGTTATGTGGGACCAAGATGTATAAGAAGTGAAAGGTGCGTTTCTCTTTCATTGACAAGGACCATAATGATTGCATAGATAAGGTTTTTTGAAACAAAATCCCCGTTCATGCATTACATCATTGACCATTGGTTTATGTTAGAGAAGTAGTCGAATCACTTAATTGAGCTTGAAATCCCTTGAGTATGTTGGGGTGATAGGTTTGATTATGTTATATGTGAGGATGGGGTAACCCTTTTTGGCAGGCACAACTTTGCCCCTTTTATAGGTGACCCTGAGAATGCCTATATGCAAGTCCATTTATAGTTTATCAGTCTTTTTTGTCTCCTTTTTTTGGTAGACTGATCAATGTGAGAAGTCCACTTGGGGATGTTGTGTTGTGTTATGGTTAGGTTGTGTTATGTATGTAGGAAAATTTAGGCATAGCCATCCTATGAGGGAGTGGTATATATTATACTTTGTATGTTTGGATAGGTTTGAATAGTTTTCCTACAAGGGAGCAGTCTATTTATTACAACAATGATGTAGTTGTCCTTCGAGGGAGCAGTCTACATTTATAGTTTATGACTATAGTCTAATGATGGAACCCCAATTTAGGTGAAGAGGTTCGAGAGGCATGTGATGATGTCAGTGATTTGTCAAAAAAGTGGTTAGAAGAAGCCTCAATGTGAGGGGTGTCCTTTTTCAAGTGTTGGCAAATAGCAACCTTAAGGGCATAGCAACGCTCAGTATCATGCCCTGATGTGCGGTGATACCAAAAAATTTTAGTGTCATAAAACCAAGATGGTTTTGGTCTGAGAGGTTGGTAAGGCTTGATAGGTGGGAGGACGATGCTAGATGACTGCAACAATCGACATAACATCACAGCATAAGAAACCTTTAATGGGTTTGCGCTCTGTTATAGTAGGTGTTGACAACTTCTATCTAGAAGTTGTAGGGGTAGTTTGTCATGTCACCTTTTTCATGGGTGGTGTGGTCACACGTGTAGATGACACTTTGTTGTTGAGAGGTGTTAGATGTGGGATCAATCCTGCTAAAGTAGAAGGATGTGGACCCAAAATGGAAGGTAATGATGAAGGTGGGGGAGAAGTTCTCTGATGTGGTTTAGTGGCCTTCTTTGGTTTAATGTGAGGACCAATATTGTGAGGGGCGAGGCTCAAATCTACCTTCACCAGATCTTCTTTGGCCAAAGTGGATGAGGTGGCAAGTTCCTCTCTCGGTGGAGAAGGGGCTAGAGAATGTGGCTCTTGAGTTGGATAGAGCACAAGGATGGTCATGGTTTCTACGTGTGGTAGAGTAGCAGGGAAAGTATGATCCCCCATTGATGATAAGAAGGATGAAGGTGTGCCAGTTGGCGTTGGTGCCATCAAAGCATCCTCCGATATGGGAGAGGTCAAAGTAGACTCTCTTAAGTGTGAAAGAGGGGTGGATGGAGGAAAAATAGGAGAAGGGTCTTCTACCTGTGGTGGACAAATAGGAGAAGAAGGCTCTTCTTCTTGTGGTGGACAAATAGTAGAAGAAGGCTCTTCTACCTATGGTGTAAAAATAGGAGAAGAAGGCTCTTCTACCTATGGTGGACAAATAAGAGAAGAAGGGTCTTCTACTCATGATGGACAAATAGGAGAAGAAGGATCTTCTACCTATGATGGACAAATAGGAGAAGAAGGCTCTTCTACCTGTGGTGGACAAATATGTTGGCTAACCTCTTCAGACTGTGGGAGAGGTTGGTTAGAAACCATGTCATATATTATGCTCTTGAAAGCCATCGGCTATGGTCTGAATGTTATGATGACTTGAGGGATGGTTAGGGAATGGTTGTCTAAAGACATCCATGTTTTGGTTGGCCGACGTTCTTGGGTTATCCAAAACAAGATCCCCCTTGTCTAACATGTATTGTATGATGTTTTTTAAGGTTTTTTAGTTATTTATGTCATGACCTTTGACACGATGAAAGTTACAGAAGTAATTTTCCCTATACCATGTAGGGATGGCTTTTGAGGGGTCAAATTGAGGCGGTCAAATTTGAGGGAGGTTGAGGACCCCCTGCTTGACTAGTTTATCCAACATAGAAGTGTATGACTCTCTGATTGGAGTGTATTGACATTGTACGTATCATTGTTGGAATTGTTTTGTGATGTAGTCTGATGTGGAAGGTTGAGATTGGTTGGTTGTTGTTGAAGATCATGGCTTAGGGACCATAATGTTCACTGATCCCTTAGACTTGGAGTGAGAAGAAGAAGGTTTGGAAGAAGAATGGTCATTAGATTTTGTGTTGTTATTTTTACTATGCAGTTTGACTTTGTCTTCTTTGACAGCACGGAGTTTAAGCTTCCTAGCCATGGTGAAAGCTTCGTCAAATGTGCAGAATGTTTGTACCCACAAAGTAGATGAGATATGTTTGGCACATGCTCGTGAAAAGAGCTCAATGAGCTCAGTTTGAGGTAAAGAGAAAGAGAGTTGGTTAATCAATCCTCTCCAATGGGTGATGAAGTTAGCTATTGATTCATCGTCAAATTGTTTAATAGAATATAGGTCTATAATGGAGACCTTTTTAATGATGTTGATTGAAAAGTGGTCAAGGAATAGTTGGGTGAGTTGAGTGAATGAAAAAAGAGAATGACTTGAAATAGAGCTATACCAGTCAAGGGTGGCCCCTGAAAGTGACATGGGGAACGTGCAAAGTAATAATGCATCATCATGCGCTATGAGGTAACAAGCGTGTCTAAACACTCATAGGTGTTGTTGTGGGTCCTCTTTACTTTGAAATCGAGTAAATTTGGGGAGTTCCCAGTGGCTAGGATATGGTCTAATAGGCACAGAAGGGTGGATGGGTTCATTGCATATTTGTTCGTATGAAAGAAAATTACTTGAACCAGAAATGGATGTCTCAAGGTTAGACATCTTATCTATCAGCATCTTGATTAGATCAACTGACAGATTGGCAGATGGGGCACCCCCTAGGTTGTAGGGTACCTATAAGGCATTATGATAGGTGTATGATGTACTTGATTGCATTTGTATAGGTGAAACATATTGGTAGTTCGTCATAAGGACTGATGTTGAGGTCAAGGGAGCTTGTGCTGTAAAGTTAGAGGGCACAAGTTGACTAGATACCACCAAAGGTGGTTGAATGGTGGCATTGGTAATAGGATAGGTAGTCACTCCCATGTTTATAGGTGCAAGAGTGTGTGGAGTTGAGATAATCAAGTTCTGGTATGGTGTAGAACTTGGTTGAATTGTTTGTGGTTGAGGGGGTACAAAAACCCTGATAGAGGTAGGTCTAAAAATAGAAAAGGAGGCTAAATCTTGAGGATTGGCCATGGTCAGCCTATTGGTTGAGGTAATATTTTGAGTTATAAAAGGTTGGGTAGCAGATACTATTGATGTCATTGTTGCTTTAGTGGTGGAATTTGGCATCCCATAATCAGGATTACTTGAAGGTTCTCGCGTTTGGCTTCTCGCGAGATAGTGTTGGAGAGCCTTGACATTGTGGTCAAGGAATCTCTCAAAGTCTTGATCCCCTTCGATAAAAATTGGAAGTTGGTTGGGGGTAGGTTGAATAGGAGTATGTTTAGTATTTGAAGTATGCTCCATTAGAGGACTTGGTATGAAAGGCGAAGGTGGAAGTAGTTGTTGCCTTGCATGGTTGATAAAATTTTTGGTTTGACTACGTGTCAAAATCATTCAAGACAAAAAGGTTCAAGTTCCATAAACTGTGTGTTTCAACTTCAAAAAACTAAAATTTATGTTTGACAGCAAAAAAGTTGGGTTGGAAGAAAATATGTTGACAGTGATCAACGTCAGTGAAAAAACTGATGTCGGTGGAGATATGTTGTTGACGTCAATGGAAAAACTAATGTCGGTTGATAAAAGTTGCCAACGTTGATGGAAAAACTGATGTCGGTGTCTGTGTGTTTCCAAAAACTCAGAAAATTGAAATTTTTTGGAAGAAAAGAAAAATTTTGGGTTATTTTTGGACCTCAGAATAATGCATCCTCACCAACTCAAAAGATTAGATATAGTCAGAAAAATAGATGATGGAAAGCACCCTCTAAATGTTAAATTCCTAAGAATAAATTTTTAGAGTCGTGTTGGCTTATGCCTTAGAAGAATATGTTTGGGAATTGGGCTTTTAGAATGGGTCCTAAAGAGGTAGTCTAAAGCTAGTTTTGGGTTAAGTTTTGGTGCTCAAAATTTGTATTAGGTTCCGTACGTGGCCTAGTGCTAGGAGCTTGCTCCCCTCACTTCATGAGCCCAGAGCCAAGCTAGGTTGCTTAGCTAATATATACTTCCCCTATAGTTTATACTCTGCTAGAGAACATAGTGGGTTCTCCCCTTGGTAGTGAAGTCCAAGTAGGATTAACAGGAAGGGTAAGGTATCTGCTAGGTGATGAAATCCTAGTCGGGCCTTGTCTCAAGTATGTTTAGATGTTTAGTTTGATGTGCTTGTGGCCTGGATGTGTAACATATGTTCACTATGATTTATTCATAATGCATTTTTAATTACTAGATGAGCTAAAAATGCATTCAATAAGGAATGAAATGCAATATATTTTAAACCAAATTGAAATATTTTGTTCAAATGCAAACAAGTGAGAAAAAGGTTAAGAGTATGAATTTCACTACTCTAATATGCAATAAAGAGGTGACAAGAAGAAAAATAAATATGTTCTTTTTAACTTGTGCTTATGATTTCTTTTCAAAAGAAAAAGAAAGAAGAGGAAGGATGCAAGAAGAAATATTTTTCCTAATGCAACTATATGAAAGTTTGATTTTTTAGAAGAAATGAACCCAAGGAAAATTCCAGGGTCCCATTGGGCATGCCAGAATGTTTCTACTCATTTTTGCTATTTAATATTTAGAAGGAAGGAAGAAACTAAAGGTAATGGTTAGGGGTTTGTACGTACTTGAATGAAGTTGCGCACTGTATCCAGACGATTGAAGGAGCTCCTCTTTGGCTGTGGAAGATGACACCTATAGAAGAAAGAGAGGCAAACACAGAAAAATGTTAGATAGAGATATGGTGGACTACCAAGCAAAGATTGGTCCTAGAAGTGCAAAGACTTCCTTGAGGGATGACAGTCTATTGTTTATAAGTAAAAGTGTTGGAAATAAAGAAATGACAAATGACTAAAAAAGAGGAAATTAGATAATGCATACCCATTTCTTTGCAATCGGTCTGCCACAGTTGCCGACATCGGTAGTCCTGTCGGCATCAATTGGTCAATATGCCGATGTCAGTTATGTTACCAATGTCGATTAGGGTTATGGTTGATGTTGGTTAGGGAAATGGCCTTGGATGGGTTTTGGATGGGTTTATGGTTGACAGAGAGGTTTGGAAGGAGTCTGCGTCTATGCAGGGTTGCAAGATAGTAAATAGGGTCTTAGAGGGGGCAAAGGCAAAGGGTTGGTATGTAAATGGATAAGGATAGGAGGAAGGCTTTTTAGCCTTTCTAGGAAGAAATTTGGGTTGTCTCTCAACAATACTCAAAAATAGCAAATTGATTGATTACCAATCCATTCTAAAGATATTGAAATGAAAGGCAGAAGAATACTTGGCTCTTGCTTGATGAAGAACTAGAGGTGATTGAATTCTTATTCTTATTCCTGTTATCCCTGTGTAATACTCCAATTCAATCTAGAGTTATTTGTGTAGAGTCTCTATGGCCAAGGGAGCATTAGTTAAAGTCTGATGCCTGGTGATGTCTCAGAGTCTGAGAGAGAATGAGAGAGCCAGATCCAAGCAAGAGAGAAGTCGATTCGAGAGTCCAAGAGCCAAGATTCATCTAGGGAGAATTTGGGGCTGTAACTAAACATTAGACATTGGTTTATGTAATCAACGTTAGTGGTCCTGCCGGCATCGACTGACAGTTAACTGAGGTCAGCAGCTGAAGAATGAGTAAATGGGCTAAGAAGCCTATTCTTCATCCACCAAGTGCACTTGTTGGTTGGGGAATGGTCAAATGATGGGGTTAATAAGCATGAGGGTTTGTTAGAAGGTTGGAATGGGTCTTAGGTAGTTATGATATGAAGGACTTATTCATAGGGTGAGTCATGGGGTAGGAAATGGTCTTAGGGGTGAGGTGTCCAAGGCAAGGTGTCCTAGGTGAGGTGTCATGGGTGATGTCAAGGGTGATGTTATTAATTTAAAATAAGTAAATTATTTTAAATTAATAAAGTGTGTAAGAGACCAAGGGGACCAAGGGGGAGTTGACCAAAGAGTAGACACAATTTTGGTGTCTACACCTATGTCTCTAGTTTCACTCCTTAAGAAGCTAGTGGAGTGTCATATCATATTTATCCCTCATCCTTTATAGGTTGATATGAGTTAGCCTATACCAAAATGATATGATGTAAATACTTATTTTTATTATCAACAATGTGTAAATTATTCTACAAATATATTTTTCAAGTCATTGATACACAACATATCAAATTCGATGATATTCAAAAGGATTTAGGATCACAACTTGGTGATCATCAAAACCAAAATATATTCAATTATCCATTATAAGATAATTATAAATAAACACTTAAGTGAAAGTGACATATAATACACATCCTCCTCTAATAAATAATGTACACCCATTATATGTTACTATTGGTACTCTTACACATATAATATATAATATGTTTTAGATGTGTTCTATTATGTTTGATTATAACAAAATTATGGATGATGACTTAGAGCTTCACTCATTGTTTATTAAGACACATATTTATCATTATCCTATACACAATTTTATGGTTGATAATGGTTCTAGTGAGAGTGTATTTACCATGAAATTACTTACACATTCAAGAATAAACATGATGATTTATACCTCGACTCAGATGACAAGAGTATTTGATGGGAAAACACAAAAGATTCTTGGTGAGATCAATTTACATTTATAGCTTGATCTAACACATACACACCATTTTATCATGCACAAGTATTTAATGTATTATTAGGATGACCTTAAATTAATAACCTTTATGTATTACCCTCTAGATTCCATATATATCTAAATTATATTCATGCTAATAGGGTAATCATAGTTTGAGAGACTCGATATGAGAAAACTTTACATGAAGAGAAAGAATTTTATTCTAAGAAAATAAATATCTAACATATTGAGGTTAATCATGAGATAAAGAGTAAGCAAAATTAAATACAATTTTATATGTTTTTTATAATTAAATCAAAGATACATAGTGAAATCCATGATGCCCTCATCTACACCTACACATCTTAGCTAGTTTCTGAGAGTAGATCAACATGTTTTAGAGAGGGTATAAAGACCCTTAATTATAGTTATAAAAAATGAGCCAAAAATAACCAATAAATGGGTTACATGAATCAATATAGCTTCTAATATTACTTCATGACCATAAATTCCTATGAGACATATGTAGACTATCATAGATTCTATATTTATAAATTTGGAGAATATACAAAATCCTTGGTAAAATGACCAGTTTGTTGTATCCTATCCTAATTCTAGGTAACCCTATAAAAATATTTTAGATGGGATAATTAGTTATTCTTCTCTTTCCTTAAATTAAAATATGAAAAACTATTAAAACAAATTAACAAATAAAAAAATAAAAAAAACATTCAAATAAAGAAAATAATATAAAAATATTCAGTATACACATGTTTACTAACTTTAGCATATATATTGTTTACTTTATGTTATTAGATAATATATCATTCCTTTCTATACACACATATGTTTCATGGGTACTTAAGCGTGATGCATGCATACACTAAATACATGATACATGAGCAAATAGATGTTGGGCCTTTCCTCCACCCATAAGACACACTACATTGGGAGAATATGTTTCATTTATCATGATTTATATAAGTTATATTATTTTATGATTACCTTACATTATCATTAACTTGTAAGCTAACACTTGCACATGTCCATACTCTTGTTTACATCTTCCAAAGTGTGCTAGATATGTTATTCTATAGGACATTTATCTAATATGTGTAAGGAAGAAATAGTATGATATGCTTATGTTGGTTGATTATATTTCACCTATTCATATTATAACATGGTTTACCTGAGTTTACTTCCTATTTTCTACCTTGTTTTGACTATGGAACATTTGATTGTGTTCCTTATTTCTTAGTCATTATGTCTTGATTATTGTTCCTTTTGTGTGTAGACATTTTAACTTATCCTCACATTGAGTCTATTACATTTAAACATGCTTCTTGTTTTTGGTCTCCTTAGACCCATTTTGCATGACATCGAGTGCTCTTATGTGTGTGCTTGACTATTTTCTGATCTTATGCTTGTTGCTTCTAGATATTTTCATGATCCATATCATTAATTTTAGTTATTTTCATGATTGGATACTAAAATATTAATTTATACAATACTTATACATTATACCACTATACTATTCTTTACTACATCTTTGATATAAATATTACATGGTTATCTTATCCTTTTGAGATAAGGTGATAATTAGATTGTATTGCTCTCCCTTAGGAGGGAGACCATATTAGTGTGGGTATGTCATATATACATGAGTCTACACATAAATTTGGAAAATTTTCTATAATTTACAAGGTTAAAATATACAATCAAGTCATAATCATATGCATTTAGCACCTATTTTCAAATTTTTGGGACAACATTTTTAAAATTTATGATAGATATTAAATATCATTTACATTTAAGAGGTTATATTTTAGTTAATATGTTATATTGAGACACATTAAAAGTGAATATTCCATGAAAATTCACCAAATCACATTTTTGTATTAAAATTATGCATTATTTACAATATATTTTATGACAGGGCATGAACATGGTTCATTATTTTCTCACCATATATTGATGCACTAACTTTTCTAAGTTGCACAAATTAATCCCATATTTATCTATATTAGTTTTATTCCTTGAGTATCATGGTCAATAATCAATTCCATTTATGACCTTGGAACTAATCCTATTTTTTTATCTTAGATGGTTACACCACTTTACATTGGCTAGATTGGCTAGATTACATTTATAATTATGTTATGTGATTGAGATTAAATGATATTAATGGCCTTGTAAAACTCAAATTTATAATATATTTGGAGAAGGATCAACCTCCAAATCCTTACTAACATTTCCAAGGTTTAGTTTTGAACCTTTATTATTAATGCTTTAGCAAGGAAACATCATCATGAAAGTAATGCACTAAAGGGAAACAAGGTTGCATTAACACACATGTGTATTAATTCCTTTCTCTATTTAATTTAAATAATTTAGATTATTAATATTAATATTTTATGAAATTATCAAAATATAACATGCTCTTGGTTGTAGGTAATACATAAAAAAAAATGGGGGATAAATTCAGATCAAGGTGCTTTGTACACACCAAGGTACCCATTTTTTCCCTTTAACCTAGTAATTTCAATGTTATGAATTAATAGATTAAAGTGAAAGGGGTAATTTAGACACTAAAATATTATTTTATATTACATACTAGTCTTTTACATTTTAAAAACACCAATTATGGCTCAACCCTTTAGTTCATGACTTGTGTGCTTCCAAAAGGCTTGTGTTCACCATATCATTATGCCTAAATTATTATCTTACGGTATGGCCCTAAAATTCTAATGACCTAGATAACTTTAAAATTATTTTTTCATAAAACATGATGTGTATCCTACACATTGAGTTAATAATATTGAGTAACCTTTTACCGTTGATGACACTAGCATCTAGATTAAGATATTAGCATCAATTTTAGGGTTCTAAATTTTATGCTACTATCCCTGCCTTCTAAATTGTCAAATTATAAATATTTTGACATGTAATAATTTTCCTATCTATCTTTATTAATCCTCCCATGATATTATTTCAAAACATGTGGTATAAATAAAATTCAAAATTCATTCATTATCAATCAAGGAATATCTAAAAAATACCAAGAAAGTACTTCTCATGCTCACACTACACTACTAAAAATCATTTCCAAAATTGAGTCATAATATCCTATTCTTCCCTATTTACAAATTATCTAGATTAAAAATATTATTATAGTTTTAAATAATTCAAATATCATCCCATGAGAAATATTTTCAATTTATAAACTAGATCACTACATGCACTTGAATATAGCATATTGCCCAATTTTTCACACACAAGCCCACATAAATGGGAAAATTACATCAGTTTGAGGCCCTATTCATAGTATATGTATATGTAAACATATATTATTAAAAAATGTTACTTTAAAATTAGATAAACTTCACATAATCATACTAACCGTTGTTTTTCAACATGACATGCCAATTTAGAGGACCTAGGGTTTATAATAAAAGAAAGATTCTAGAAACCTATGATCATGATCCAATTTGATAAATTTCAATTTGAAAAGTAACCATAATGGGTATAGGTGTATATTATATAAAATATTTTATATATTGAACCAAATATAAGTAACATAACCATGATATAGGCATCACAAATAGTGTTTAGATCCGTATCAAGTGCTCAGGATGACATGGAGTTATTTTTTAGAATTTGATGAATCAAGGCAGAACATTAGTTTGTATTCTTATGGATCTCTACATATAATATATACCTATTCATAATTTAATAATTTAGGTATTATTTAAACTTAAAATCTAGAATGGGGAATCTAATGTTAAAGGGGTAGAGACATCCTAGGGCACAAGGATGGTAGACTAAATCTAAAGTAGGCCAATTAATTAAAAAACTTAGATAAACATATAATAAATTTATTATACTGAGATATAATAATAAAATAAATTAAAATTATTCTATATATTGTAATTATAATTAAAATAAGATGTTTATCTAGTTCTGATGCTAATATATATCTAGATTTGTAACAAGTAAAAAGTAGACTATATCTAGATTTTGGATCAGTCACCTAACTCTATAAATTTGAATTATTTAGACTTAGACACTTTCATAAACCAAGGAAAATTATGTAAATGCTACTATATAACTTATATTTAGGTTTATAGTATGGAATACCTTGTGAAACTAGATGTGATAACTTGTATGCTTATAGGTTTTGTGTTTCCTTCACTCTCGTGTATTTAGATCTGGGCCATGGACTATCACTTCTTTTCAAACTAGAAAACCCTAGTTATTCATCTTCATAATGGATGTGGGAAAAATGTCTTAGTGGTCACACAATTTGGATTTTCCCCAAAGAACCCTTTATTAATGAGCATTGCATACATATCCAATGCTTTTAAGAGGGCCTTATAATTATGTCATGTTGGATTGTGTGTATAATGTGAATTTTTATAATAAATTACATAGATGACCTATATTTTAACATTGAAAATGTGGATCACAGAGTGATTCTTTAGTAATTAATACCTATATATGTTGTTTGTATGAATGATATGGAAGTTGGAGAAAATAGTGAAGCTTCACTCACTAGAGTGCTTGATTGAGTGATTTTTGGTCTGTGTTAGGTGAAGAATGAATAAGGATTGATATTTTATTTATACCAACCCCTTTGGATAATATCTCACATTAAATAACTTAGGTTTAATATAGGAATACATTTCATTTGAATATTAAATGACTTTAGGGCACTGGACACTTACGTTACAATAGGACACTTGTGTTTAAAAGGAATAATGTCTAGAATGTTCTAAGCCATAGAATATTAGGGGTTGAGAACAAATAAAATCACAAAAAGATAGATATGTGAAATAAAATATTATAAATTGATATGCAAAAAAGTATAAAATATCATATATTACATCCAAACACATCCTATCTTGTTGCAAATGATAAGCCTTGCGTATATAGGTAAGGACACATAAGGCACAAAGCATCCTAACTAATGTGGGATAAATCCATAATAGGAAAAATACAAAAGGAACATAGTTAACATAAGTAACATAATCTAACACCCCCATTTAAGTGAATTTAGGGGATAAAAATATCTAGAAATAAAGTGGCATATCCATAGTATGAGTCCCAGTAATAAGGCCTGATCAGGTACTCTTGTACAATATACCCATGAAGTGGGGAAAGATATAAAACCTATAGGAAATAAAACTCCCCTATAAATAATCTAAAATAAGGAAGTAACTAATATCAAATTCCCTAAGCATAAATATCATTAATACTAAAGTTGTTGATACTCCAAGATGGGTTTGCAAGATGACTAGTGTTGATGTTGAGATCCTCGACTAGAAGATTCTAAAAGATCCATATACATCAAAAAATGTTTCTTATTTTTGCCAAAGGAATAACATGAATGTTATACTATAATTCTACCCATTACACAATGGAAGATGAAAGATACAACAAAATAAAGGTCTCTAAATCACATCCAAATATGAAGTGTAGCATATGTTTGGTAAGATCATGCATAATAACTAGATGTAATTCCACTAAATTGAATCAAACACTCATTGAAAGATGTCCATGGGAATTTTACCATAATTTTCAACAATTTTACTCTTAATAAAACTATTAGATTCCTATTAAGTGATAATTTGTTGTAGCTCAACATCTTTCATAAGAATAAAGGTAGTTTCTACAAATATATGTCCCAAGTCTAGAATAAACTCATCCTATAGAGGTTTCTCTACAAAAAGAAGAGAAATGTCTATCACTAATGTATCATCACAAGAAAGCATAATAGGAGGAGAGAGTACATCATCTGAATAGACAACATTATTGACAAAAGGATAAGGAGATAGAGAACCATCATCCATGTAATTATTAAAGGATAAATCCTCAATAATATGAGGATAAGGAAATTTGTAAGCATCATCCATGTCACCATATAACTATAAATCCTCACTAATAGGAGGAAAAGGAATTTCAATCAGAGGTCGAAGAAGAGAGGGTTTAGAAAACCCAAAGGGCTCAACATCCTCCTCAAAAAAGGATAAAATACATCCCAAGATTCCTTTAGTGATGTGGAATCCATATTATGAATGTGTAAGTTATCTAAAACATTGAGGGGAATCAATCAAATAACCTCATCTCACACAGATGCAACCCAAGAAATATATTCCTCATCTATGAATTTGGGAAGGTCTCTAAGTACCATTATCCAAAATCCTTTCAACTAAAGGTGTATTTTCATTTTTAGTTTCCAAATAGTATAATCTACCTCAATAAAAAATCATTAACCCCTTTTAATATTAACCTAACCTTTAAATGTCCCCCATACCACTTGATATGAAAGGTCCTCCCTCATAAGAACTACACCATTGAAATTTAAAGGTCAAAAGCTTTGTAAAAGGTAATGATATTGTGATAGAAAATCATGACAATTAATATGAATTTATTGAGCTTGATAAAGATGACTGAGGTGGGTGAATGGTTAATAGTGAGTGGAGGATTGTGTTTAGGAAGACCATCTAGATTAATGCCATATAAGGAGTTGAGGTAAATTTTGATAAAAGGTGGTTTTTGAGCTGAGAGGAAAGAGGTGTAAATAATGGTGAGAGGTAGCACTCATTATGTCATGCAAAAAACATAGATTATGATTGTGGATCCACTTTTAAAACTTAATGTTGCATAACTAGATAAAAATAAATGCCACCAAGGTCTAGATGCTTTGCTCATAAAATGTTGAATCAAGACCCTCAAATAATAATATAACTAGGTCTAAGAATTATTCAAATTGATTATACTATAGTAAAATAAATAAATTATCTAATCTAATATCTAAGTATAAATTAATGAATAATTATTGATAGTTTTGGATAGTTATGGAAAAATAGATAGGCCATGGAGAATGGACATCAAGCAAGTGCATCTAGTAGGTCCATGGAGGAAGGCAAAATAATGGAGGTAATTGATACACTAAACATAAAATGGCCTTAGCAAGTTATATTCTACAACGGCAATGAAGTATATATTCAAAATAAATTTTTCTTCTAATCATCAAGTAGATCCCAAATAACTTCATATATATGTAAAAACTATTCCAAATACCATTTTCATATGAAATATAGATCCAACATAAAGCAAAAAATAATAGAGACAAATAAAATATCTATAAAAAGAGTTTTAAATAAAGGAAAGGTGATTAGGTAATTCCTTTAAAGCAAGTATGGCCTGAGAAACTAGATCAATAACTTTCAATGTTGACCATACAACCAAATCTAGTCCAGTAGTCTCTGATAGTAAATGTTAATGATAATATTGGTCTTGTAGGACTGTCTTGAAAATAAAATAATGGATTTAAAATAAATGTTGATCTAAACAGGCAATGCATTTTAGTGTGAAGTGGATAGATCAAGCTAGTAAAAAATGGATAAACCTAGAAGTAGATGTAAAACCAAACCAAAAAGTACAAATTGAGGCTTTAAAAAGGTGAATGCCCAAGACTAAATCAAATATAAGGTTGAATAAGGGAAAAAAGCATGACCAAATTACATGTAAGGATCTGATATGATGCTTTAAAAAATACACTAATTAAATAATGTTGGTAAAGAATAAAAATGTCTAATATGCAAACAAAAACCTTTAATGATGATGAAAAACCTACGTGTACACATAATAAAGCCTACAAGTTGTAAAAATTGCATATCAAAAATGGAAATCATTGTACGACCTAAATAATATAACAAAGGCATAACCTAGACATGGTAAGTAATGGATATTGGTGACCACTCTGATACCATGAAAAGAACAATGACTAGATCATTCCAATCCATAGAATCTCAGGTGTTGATAATAAATAGCATCACAAAATGAGAGATCTATAAAATAAAGGGTTGAAAACTAATATGTAGAATAAATTAGAAATATTACATCCAAACTTCTTTATTATTACAAATGATAGGAATTGCATCTATAGGCAAAGACACATAGATAACAAAGCATATTAACCAATGTGGGATAAGTACACAATAGGAAAAAAATACAAAAATAACCTAGTAAACATGAGTAACCTACTCTAAGAGTGTCAACATATGTGTTTGATAGGAACATAAGTGTGAAAATAGTTGGAAAATAGGTGCATGTCTAAAACTAGAAATAAAATATAAGTAGGTTTATAACATTCTATAAACATAAAAGATCTGAATCATCATAATAACATTGGTTAGATTAAGAGATAATAAATTTGGCACAAAGAGATATTGCATGCATGGCTCTTAGCACTGTGGAAGGTTTTTAAGTTGAAGGTACATCCATGATATGCATTTTTGAAGTATAAATTATTGAGGTGGTATATAATTCATAAATAGTGTCTGAATTCCCCCCTTTAATTTGGTAATGAAATTGCTAGTTTAAATGAAAAGGAATGCATGCATGGGTGTGTATAACACATCTTGCCTTTTTTGAGTCCAAATTGAGTGTTTTACTAGTTAAATACCTATAACAAAGAGTATGTTATAGTATATAATCAATGCATATAATCTTAAATTGAAACCATTTGAAATGATTGAAATTAAAAGAACAAGGTTTATGAATATACATATGTATTGGTACATCCGCATGGCCTTTTAAAAATTTGATTAGAAAAGATGTCATTATTAATCATTGAAAATGAGATTAAGACAAATATAAAATTGGGAAAATTCATATATCTAGAGTGATAGAATATATTACAGGACATGTTCCCCCCACCTTGGAGAAAAAGTTAGTTACCACCTGATAGTTTATATTAGCTCAATCATGCAACCCAATCAAAATTATAACCTATAGTGAGTGTGAGTAAACCAAGTCAGATCACACTATAAAAATGGTGAGGTTGGATGATGTAATCAAGTCCAACCTATAAACTTGGTACTATTAAGTGATTTAATCACCTCGACCATACCAAAAATGAACCAACTACTACAATATATTAGCTTAATATAGTCCATAAAAGTCCAACTTGGTGGATGATGAGAGTCCACCAAAGTGTTTTAAAATCTAAAACTAATTTGATTTTTCAATATTAGGTATATATCTCATAGCATATGCACCTTAGATATGTCTCATCCTAAGACTATATAGAATAATTATACCCATGCATGAAATTCTACCACAAATGTGTATCTAACTCATATAACTACGAATTTGTCCAATTTGAAGCTATGTAAGTGTTAATAACATGTTTACAAAAAATTCCCCCATTATAATCTAAAACTAAAAATTGGTGTAAGTGTGGAAAAAATGTTCCCAAAACATACCCCCACTGAAATATGAATCTAAAAACTGGTGTAAGTGACAATGTGGAGGACATGTTTCTAAAACATGCCCCCACTATAAATTGGGTATGCTAGATACTGAATAAGTGTGGATAAAATGTTTCCAAAACATGCCCCCACTAAATATTAAATTGTGAAAAATGTAGAAAACATGTTTTTAGAACATGCCCCACTATAATAAGAATATATGAAGTAATGTGAATGGCATGCCCATAGATATGACCTCCCCACCAAACTTTTGAGGTGAGGGTAAGTAGAAATTTGTAGTTACCTAAACTCAAAATGATAAAATAACCATGTAAAATTTTAATGGACCATGTATCATATAATAAAAACATGTCTAGGTAGATATATCATTAAAACACAAAAATTGTGGTCACACAATTCCTTAGATACATGATATAGATCATGGAAACATCTAGATAGTAATAAGACAATCTCAATAAGTACCAAACACACACATAAGATCACTTAAAATTCGATTTAAAATACAATGGTTCAAGGAGACCTCAAAAAGGGGCATGTTCAAATACCTCACAACTTAAGGGACATCACTTAGTCAAATGTCTCTAAAAGTAAGAATGACATGTAATGTCAACATACAACAAACAATTACATATTCAAATTTCAAAGAGGAAAACAAAGGCATGGGGGATGCCAAAAATTGAACATATTCAAATGCTAAAATAAGTAAGACAATAGCAATGCAAGTCACTCAAATAAGTGTATGAATGAAGGCATAATCTACCAACATAAACATAATATAATAGACCATAGATCATATCTTTTATAAAAAAAAATTAAGTACATAAAATATCAAGTACATTACACAAGATATAAGAATTAATAAAGGCATGTGTAAGTATATAATATCAAACATGATACTATAAAATGATCATAGAATGATATATCTTGTGTGTATTATGATCGTGCATAGGTCAAAAAATATTATAACCCAAGAATATCCTTAAGGATACTACTTTATGGAGGCCTTGTATCATGGATTTCATACTCATATATTATATAGTCGATATCATCATGATCATACCAATCATCTATATTATTAGGATCATAATCATCGATGTAATAATTATTATAGGATAAATTTAACCTCTTATGTTATTTGTTAACATGTGATATACCATTTGGATTATATATATGATTAATTAACTATTTCATACTATGGTTGTGATTTTTTTGGTATGCCATTATTTGTATCCATGTGTACTTATATGTTAATACATTATGAACATCCTAAGATACATGGCTTGCCTTGTTGTTATCTTTATTTGGTATTGTATTATGAATATTATCACCATTGGTGTAGTAATTTGGAAACATTCCCTCTTGTTGTTATATATTTTACAACAAAGGGATCTCACATGGTTTATTTTCTGGTGGTTTTGGTAGCATTGGCTCTTTTGGCATTTATATATAATTTGGAATTTTTGGAACATTTGGTAATGTTGTAATTTATTTACTATAAAATTCTCTTTGGTACCCATATTTTTTGTTTTGGAATTTTTGGTTTAGGAAAGGTATTCATAATGCGAGTGGATTTTTTGGTTGACATATCATTTATATCATCACCACTACCTTTGTGACTTTATATTTTACTTTTTATTGTAAAAAAACAATCTTTATGATACCCAGGTATTTTATGATATGCACAATAATATTTATATATAATTAAAGGATGTATGGGAGTTATTTTTTTCACTTTATCTCGAGTCATTTATATTAGGATTTCAAATAGAATTTTAGTATTTTTTTCATCATGTTTTGAGTAAATAGTTTTAGATATACTCTAGTTTAGATTTTTATTTGGATAAGAAACCTTGCTAGATGAAGATGCAAACACATGATTAAAAATAGAATATTTTGTATTCTACATGTATGAAATCTAATTTTTTAACTCTTTTATCAACTTTCTCATAATGGTGATTTAACCTTTTAGGGATTCACAAGCACAAAGCCTAAGACTTTTATATTGATTACCTTAATTTAAAACTATAGGATGGGCCACCTTAACCCTTGGATAAGTGATAGCCTAGATCTAGTTCTAGGGATGGGAGATATCACCCTCATCAGGGTTTAAATGAGGTAAATAATATTTTAAATCCATTGTAAACATTATTTTAGGAAAATAAATTATTAGTTTTGAAATAAGTTGAACAATTTGAGAGATCATATAAAATAGGAAAAGCCTAGAGTACATTAGGAGTTCATGGAGATATATGAAGATCAAGTTCACCAAATGTTTAACCCTAAAATTTAAATTGGGAAATCTAAGGTTAAATGGGTAAATATATGTAAAGGTACAAATATGGTAGACAATCTTTAAAGTAGGATAATTAATTATAAAACTCAGATAAACATATACTAAATTTATTATGATAAGATGTGCTAAGCATAGTAAGTAAAACTATGATAGCTATTGCAATGATAATGAAATTAAGATAATTAAATGATACTAAAGCTAAAATAAACCTCGATCTAGAATAGGTATAAATTATATTGGATCTAGATTCTAGATCAATCATTTGATTCTAGAAATTTGAAGTTTGTATCCTTGGAACTTTAATTGACCTAGGAAGGTTACGTTGATAGTACTATATAACTCGGATTCATGTGTCCAATATGGATTACATGATAAAACTAAATTCAAACACCTAGATTATTTTACATTTTATGTAACCTTCACTCTAGTGCATTCATATCTGTGTCATGGATTGTCACTCCTTGTCAAATGATAAAACCCTAGTTCTTCATATTTATAATGGATGTGTTAAAAATGGATTTGTGTGCATATGGTGTTGAGCTACCCTGAATTCCCCTCTATAAATGAATGTTACCTACATAGGAATTACTTTAAATAGGGCCTCACAATTATCTATTTTTCCCATGTGTTGGGTTGTGTGTGTCACATGCAATGTGTGATAAACAAGTACATAGAGTGACATAGCTTGTAACTTGGAAAATGTGGATCATGTATTTCTCATTTATTAATTTAGACATATATAATGTTATCCCTATTATTGATATGGATATAGGAGAAAATATGAAATCTTTTCTCTCTTCAATGCTTGATTGAGTGAATTTTAGTGTGTGTTAGGTGAGGAATGAATGAGGATTGATATTGTATTTATATAATTCCATTTAAATAATATATAACATTAAATAACTTAGGATGACTATAGTAATATTTATAAAAAAATAGATGACTTTAGGGAATTGGACACATTCATTAGATTATGACACTTGTGTCAATGTAGGTATTTAACTAGGATGGAAGGGTCTAAGTAGTTGGAAAATAAGTGCAGGTCTATAACTTGTATAAATATAAGATAAGTAGATATATAACATTTTTGGTAAGGAAATATTTGAATTATCAAAATAACATTGGTCAAACTAAGAGATAAATAATTTGGCATAGAGAGATAGTGCACATGAGCCTTCTGGCAGTAAGGAAGCTATAAAAGCTAAAGTCACATCCATGATATGTATTTTTCATGTATACAAGACTAAGTTATTAAATAAATCATAAATAATGTCTACAAGTATTACTTATCCTTCTTTTTGTAACTTTCATAATATTTTTTGGTATTATAGTTGTTTATATTTAGCATATTCTCATATTTAACATTTTTATCATGATATTATAAATTTGAATTTATTTCATTGGTTTAATTTTAAAATAGCCTATTCTAATTTGATTATTTTATTTCCCCATACTTATAATTTTAAAAATGGTTAAACATATAGAGGCACATGATGGAATAATAAGAAGCCTCAATTTTGGAGAAGGCAGTGCTAATAAAATAATTTTGGATGGCATATGGTGGCCAACTATGTTTAAAGGCACATAAAAACATGTACAAAATATTGATATATATGAAAGGTTAAGGAAACCTAACACACGAGGTGAAATGAAACTTTAGATAGTATTAATATTATTCAAATTTTAGAAATGATCCATTGAATTTATTAGACTAATTAAACTAGATTCATGGAGAAGCAACACATAATTCATAATAATAATCTTAGATTACATAATAATATGGGTGGAAACAATGCCTAAAAAGGAGTGTACATTGAAAACCTTTTCCAAAGTTCTATATGAGAATTGTATTAGTCTATTTGGATGCCCACTTAGTATTATAATTTATCAATGAAAAAAATGTACATAACCTAATAACAAAGTATCTAAATCAATACTTGATATAGTCACAATACTCCCTATCACCCACAAGAAAATGAAATAGTGGAAGCCTTAAAAAAAATTGGATAAAATTTTGACTAGGATATGTAATGTGGAGATATAAATTTGGGATACAAAAATACCAACATTACTTTGCGCTTATCATACATCCTATAAATAAATGACCAAGTAATATCCATTTTAACTAGTATATGTATTAGATGTTGTAATGTCCATGTAGTAAATTTTACCAAGCCCAAGATTAGTAGTTACATTTATGATGAATGTAAAGGACTCATTAAAATAAAGACTCATGGAATTGAAAAAAAAGGACTAAAATTGGTTCATAACCTCTTATAGTCAAACATAAGAGAATAAAATATCAAAAGCCTTGCATGACTATAACATTAATAAAAAATAACTTATATACATGTAAAATTATTATTATACTATAATAAGTATCAAAACCTAGGTAATTAAAAATAAGATGGCTAGGACCTTATGTAATCCAATAAATTCTATATTCTAGAGCATTAATATTAAGAATGATTTCATGAATGTTTTGGAAATGATACATTAATGGTGCATGATTAAAACTATACATCACAAAATAACTTATTGAAATATGGAAAATAAATAAATTTTAAAAAGGTAAAGGGCAATGAAAAAAATTAAAAATATGGAAAAAAAGAAACACAAAAAATTGGGGGAAAAATATAAAACTAAGATAAAATAATTTTGAAAAAAAGTAGAAAGAAAAATACCCTAAATATGAAAATACATAAGAGATAAAAGAATATTATTACCAATAAGACTCAAAATAAATAAATAATGGATTATAAAATAGGGGAAGTGAAGAGTAATGAATATCACTCTCCCTAAATATAAGTGAAGATACATTTTTTTTTTCACACAAGGATAAGTTCATGGGTTAGTAAATAAATTAGATAATTAATTTGAGAAAAAAGGACAGCTGATAGGAAAAATAAAAGAATATTATAAAGGAAACATAAATAAATGAGGATGACATCAATATAAGGACAATAAATAAAATAAAAATGGAAAATGAGTAAGTAAATTTAAAATAATGATACCCGAAAAGGAAATAAAGTTAGGTGTGAAAAATCATAAACATTATATGAGGGTGAAAATATATGTTGAAACGATGCATTCAAAGGATAATTTATAAACTTTATAAAAATGTGATTTAACTTCCATGTAAATTACATATCCCTCATGATAAAAACACTCTCTTATATTTTTCATGTGAATAAAGTATACCCTACATGAAAACCTACCTCATGAAGAAGAAAAATGGAGTTATCCAATGTAGTTAGAGCTTAGAAGATAAAGAAACATAATTATAATAATCATTCTATAAAATCTGAGCTGGAAGATCCCCGAGGATATTTTTTTAATGTCCTTAATTTTATATCCCACTATGAGGATAATCATAAATATCTACATTCAAAACTAGGGGAAATTAATCACCATGCAATGGAGGTGGAATGATCGGAAATGTTTTAAAAAAACCCTCAAGCATAGGAGATGGACTATATGGAGGAACATAAAATTATCTAAAGAATGTAGTGAGATGCATGGAGTCAACTATTGTATCTATGAATTATTGAAAACATAATTAGTGTGATAATGAGTAGACCACATGAGGATGTCTGGTATCTAGATAGACCCTACACCATAACATTAGTGGTCATCTATATAATGAAATGATTAATAAATCAAAGACACAATACCCATACAATAAAATAAAGGAATACCATAAGTTTAGATTCAATATCCACTCTTATTAGGACATTCCTTAATAAGAGGGATCTTTCTATACAAGGAATCAATAACCTTAGGGTTTGATATGTGATAAAATATATAGCAAGGAAGGTATATTATACTCTTAATAAGGAATCTACTACTATGAAAAACATCTAAATTTCATGGGACATGATCACCACATGAATGAAGTATTACTTTTCTATGACCCTTTATGAATAGAACTAGGAAAATATTCATAAAATCAATCAAGGTACTCACAAATTTTGTTATGTTTTCTTGTTATTAATATTGGCTCTATATTTCTTGAACAACATTTTAGGGTATCAAGAACTAGTAAAATGGTACATAAATAGGTATATGGGATAAAACATTAATAATGCCTATGAAGATAATCAAAAAATGGATGGGGATATATCACACATCTTAGAATGGGAAATATTTCTTTGAAAAATGGAAATAAGGATGTATAGAATCTCTATATAGATAATTCAAAAGAACTCACTGAGTTTAGATTCATTGTATATTATAATTATTTGTACATAAAACCATTTTTAACAAAATCCATCCCACTTCCATCCATACCTTATGAAGTTATGGTTGAACAAGTACATGGTATAGTTTTATGGGACAAAGGACTACCTGTACATCCTAAAGTATCAAAAGTCATGGGTAGAGTATCATAAAAAAATGTAATTTAAAAAACTCTTTATATTTGCACCAACAATCATGGAAGTGTAAAATATAGTGAAACTTCATGAAACATAAACAAAATAAGAGATGGCAGGACCATCTCAAATATGGTTCAAACAACACATTTAAATGTGCTTACAAAATGATAGTATAAAATAATATCCAAAAGTTAAAAATCATGAGGAGACTAGTAGATTTGTAGTCAAGATATCCACTATAGGGTGGGTTTTGGAGAAATTTTAAATGGCCAAAAAGGACACTCCACCCTATTTTTTTAAGGTAAAGAAATAAAAAATAGGGGAAGAAACATATAAAGGTTAAAAATTTTCAAAAAGAAGATATCTAGAGTGATTATGTGGATTTTACCCACAACAAAGGTTCCAAAGGGTTTTTTCCCTTTCATTTTTAGATTTATAAAGGAAATTTAGGGCACAATTTGTGTTTTCAAGATCTCATAGGTTGCCTATTAGGGATAATTTTGAGAGTAAGTAGTTGTGACTAATAGATAAATAAATCATGCATCTAAACATGTGGTATATCAATATCATTTACAATTTTTATATAGAAAGTGATGATAAAAATTCCTAAGTATAAGTGATTTGAATAAAGAAATAAAAAGGGAGGGTGGTTTAGAAAAGGGAATGTCTTAGATTATGTGGGGTTGTGACTACTTTCACAAACTATCTATAGGCCCAATTTTAGATCACCATTGCATATGTATATATTTTTGTCTTAAACAATATTAGATAGTGCAAAGGGCCTAAAGGAATTACTAATGAGTATAATACCTATAACATGATTATTTGAGATAAGTTATAATAGATATTAGTACCAAACATATCTATTTATGATTATTTTAAACAAACACAATAAATATTATAGATTAGTAGGTTATAAATAGTATCATTCTATTTAAACACATCATATCATAGTTGAATCCATACCATAGATTATAAAATTATTAATCATCCACCACATTAAAGTAATAACTATGGAAGTGATTCATATAAAATAGAATTAAATAATGAATTCTTTTCCAAATTTTAGAAGTTTTCTTAGTTTTTCATAAAAATTTTGACCCAAATACAATATTACAAAGAGGTAATTATAGAGTAATGAGACAAGACCCACCATCCACAATAAAATAATCCCACTCATATTCAATGACATTTTTTTTTACAAAAACCATGACTTAAAGAGATAAAATATAAGTGGGCACATAAAATCAAACACACTATTCCCATTTTTAGAGAAATCTAGTTACATAATGATAGGTAATCTATTGGGATGTATGGTAGGACCACCACCTAATTTGATTTGGACTTATTAAGATACAAGATAATATTCAATAATTTTATCCTCTTAGTCGAGCTTGGTGGGGTTGACAAGTTAATTTTAGAAAAACACTTCTCCATGTGTCAACAATTATCAATCACTCTTTTTTGGGACTTCCAAGTTAATCTTGACCTTATTCACCTTATTGATGCTCTTAGTCACCCATGTGATTATTTTTACCTTTCAAGGTTTAGCCATTTAAATCCTATGTTTGATTAAATGGTTAAGTAGTCCAAATTAGTGAAATAATATGCAATAAATAATTACTAATTTTTTATAGATTTTGACTAGCTTTGATTTTTTCTAAATAGTAATGAATATGTGTAAAGAAAAACTTATCTAGAAAATACATGATATGGAATATATGAGAGATAAAAATTGAGATAAAAATAGGTATGAGTGGTAACAATCACATTCCTATGTCATAACCCCTCCTAGATAATATGACCACACTTGGATAATAGTTCCATGTGGTTTTAGTGTCCTAAAAAATGGTGATAGTGTCCTTTATATTAGACTATTTTGAAATTATGGGTAAACTTGTGACTACTTTTTCGTGTTTTGTTCTTACATGCAAAAAGTCTGAAACTTTGTATTACACCTATAATATTTGAATTATGATGTAAACCCTAATCCACATTGTAAAAAAGGCATGATGTAGAAAGTATGTTTATTGGTAGGGTATGATGGACATCCTCAACACCCCACTATGAATAGATTTGCCTACATACCAATAGTCTTAGGAGGTATCAAGCCCGATATATTTATCCCCACCTAAGTATTGGTTCAAGTACAAGTGATGCTATAATGATAGTGTTCTTGAATTCCTTGAGTGTGATTGAGATTACAAATATAGAAAATATAGGCTTAGGGAAGCTATAAATGTTAGTTTGAATAACTAGGATAGAATAAGGATTAAGAACCTTGAATTTGCTAAACTTGTTTCATGTTTGAATAGGTATTTTTCATTTAATTTCAATCTAGTGGATAGGGGTCTAAAATTCATATATTTATAGTGATTTATAGCTTTTGCAAATAATAAACGATCCTTAGGCCAACCTTAAAAGGGTTTTAATTTTTAAAATATATCTATTCAAGAAAGATAGGGTAAATGACAATAGTGTCATTTTGGGGACACTATCACCATGTGGCTATAGTGTCCTTAATTTGGTGATAATGTGTATCTAGTAGGCTGCTGGGCATGAAGGGCCAGTATTTGGAAATGAAGGTTTAAGACTACATTTAAGCTATCTAGGGACACCTGTGGTCCAGAAAAAGGCTATAAAATTGTGATAAAATGCTCTAGAATATGTCTAGGGCTAAGCTAGGAATACCTTATATCAATTAACACTCTTAGCACTTAAATACCACTTTTAGGTGATTACATTTGCCCCTATTTATTCTACAAATGCATCAAAGTGAAATGACTAGTATAAATGAAAAATAAACATACTTGTACTTACCTAGGAAGTGAAGCTTGTAAATCTAAGTCTAAGTATGTGAATCTAAGTCTACGTATGTGAAGCATGATCCAAAGCATGACTTGAAAATGAAACATTCATAAATCATTCTTTAAGAGATATCAAAAGAAAAATACTATGTTTAGTAAAGAAGTAACTATGTAAAATTAAGTAAAGAGATGGGAAAGAGGAAAGGAATGAATATACCTCATTCGATACGTGAACCAATGCATGAACCTAGTGGCATCTTATGTGTGTGTGTGTATAGTCATTAAATCATTGAATATCTTGGACTGAGCTGATATTTTTCTCTATCATCATTTGTGGGTGGATCAATAACTCAATCTAATTTTTACTCCATCTTTTTCCACCCATATCTAGTGGATCATGACCTATGAATAGCTTGGATTGGATTGAAAGTGTGTTTAACACTCTCATGTGGGTGGCTAAAGAACTCAAGTAGGCTATTAATCCATCATTGAACACCATGTGTAGTAGATACACCTAAAATTGAACTATGTAAAGTGATGGAAATATCTAATTGAGTATATCTAACTATGTATTTTAGATTTATGTCCACTTAGGTAAATTAGGAAACTCTAGGACACTTAGGAATGCCAACCATTATAGATGGAATAAATCATGAAATTGTTGACAACCTAGAATATGATGTCAGGTGTATACACCATAGATAATGACATTAATTTTTCCATCCATATAATCAACCTATGTGTAACTGAGCATATGGAAATAATGTGTCACACATGCCCCCAATCTGATATCTAAGTATATTGATTCTAGATTAAGTTATAATGACTATATATGACTATCTAAATTGAATATGGAAATGATCATACCATGCATGATGCCTATAATATGAGAAACTAGCATGAATCTAAGCTGATCTAGTATGAATTTGAGTAAAATATGAGTATTACTATCAAAATTATAGACGTATCTATGTAAACTTGTACTATACCTAGTGTACTATTCTAGCTAATCTAATCTATCTTGAAATTGGGGCTAATTGAATGTATCACCACATATTGGATAGTAACACCATGTAACACTAGTGTCCCTATTTATGCACTAATGTCTTTTTAGTTTAAAATTTTAGTCACTATATAATTTATGATTCCTTATTGTTCCTCTGCGTTTACCTATGTTTGATTTCCTAAAATGGAGCCCATGTGCTAATTTTTTTTCTATGAATGAAATATAGGAGCCAAATTTCTATGACAAACCCTTTTGAATCCCCCCTCTTTTTAGGGTTGTTGTTTAACCTATGAAAGAACTATCCTCTAAAGAAATATCTCTTCAAAATGTGTGTTACCTAGAGAATATGTGATAACTACATGATAATCCTATACAATCTGCAAACATAACATCAGAAGGTAAGAAAATATCATCATAAGTATGTATTGTAAGATTTATGTCATGTTTATCACTACACAAGGTTTTCAATATATATGTAATGCATGTATGTAACATGAAAAATAAGTAGCTACCTAGGGGGATGGGGCATGATGTCCATCATTGCAGCTAAGTAGGAAGGCTAGATGTATGAGGTTCATCATGGCATTGATAATTTGCATGTGTAAAAAGAAAATAAAAGTGTCATGGCCATGATGAATAAAAGAATGACAAAACACATGAAGCATGTAAAATAGGATAAGGGGTCATAATACAAGGGACATGATCACAAGTCACTAAATCTAATAAAAGAGTACATAAAAGAACATGTTCAAATGTCCAAATACTCAAGTAACAAACATGTTGGATTAGAGACACATAGAAGGACATGTTCAAATGTTTACATACACAATCAAAAAGTTACACGTAAGGGACATGGGCACATGTTCAAGGTGTACATGAATATAATTTGTGTAGAGATAAATAAAAATGGAATATTCAAATTCCCTCAAATAGAATAAGCATGGAAAACATAATCAATTCCAATCTAGGAACTCTAAAAATTAAACATGCATGAATGTACTAAAAATATATGTACGAGCAAGAATGTATATATGCCAAGTCTAAGATAGTGATAATTAGAGAAAAAAATTATGACTAGTAATGATTAATATGAAGATACATCTACAAGAAAAATAGAATGTAAGGATAGAACTTGGTGATAGAAAATGTGTTTAAGATGCCCCCAAGTGGGTGGATGTATCAAATGAATAATCTTCAACCAATGTATAAGCCCTTAGTGGGTAGATGATAAAAAGTCTAGATCAGTGTAGTGGACTTAAGTCCTATAATTAATCTTCAATAAATAGACAATAACAAGTGAAGCATGTATGCATGATAAAACTGACTATACTAAGATAAATAAGATATGTAGTGTCTAGAAAAGATAAGAATTGTAAACATAGAAATGCATATAATCTATAAATTTTGTGTTTTCTAAATAACATTTGAATGTTTTTATGTTTTATTATGTTATATAATTTTTTGAGTTTTTTGGATATAAGTTATGTACAAGTAAAGGAAAATAAACTATTTACAAGGAGCAAGAGAAGACAAAATATGTACAAGAGGGTAGGAACCATACTAATTGATGAGTCTCATGAGAGACTCACTATCACTATGACCTATGTTAAATAAGGGATATGTTATCATGTGTGATATGTGAAAGGGTAACTTTGATCCCATAATCTATTGTACTAAGTAATCTAGATCAATATCTCCCTAAGTAGTGGAGTTAGGAATTTGTGGCACTAATTGTGGTGTCATATGAATTTTATGGGTATTAGCTACACATTTTTTAAAGTAAGTTGTAGATGATGTAGGTGACCTATGATGAGAACCCTAAGAATCTAACAATACTAATCTCAACATAAACTAAGTAGAGGAAGGTCTGATAGAATCTATGGTATATCTCTAACATAAAGATCTCTCCAATAATGGTCTTCATGGTAGAGTATATGTGTGTGTTGATACTTTAGGAGTAAACCTCACCTTCACTAATATATGTACTAAACTCTATGATGTATGCATAAGAACTATGCTATCATCTATAATTGAGAACTATGCTATATTTGGTAATAGTGTTGGAACTATAACTAGTGATTGTGTTGTAACTACTTGTGGGATAGGTAGAGTATACTCATATTGGAGACCATCAACTTTCATTAACTTATTTACATGTATGTATTTTAGGAATCTATGAACTATAGATGAGATAGATCAGAGATGCTATAGCCATGGCCTACTTAGTAACATTTTAAACACATCGATACTAGGTACTACTAAGAACTTAGTGGCTATATGTGTTAGTCCAACCTATAATGGAAGAACAATCTCATCGATGGAGCTCTAAACATGACTACTAGATCTAATAATGACTATGTATATGTGGAATATATCCTTCTTTGAGTACCCTAAATAATTCAAAAGTGTCATAGTGCACATTTTAATACTTGACCCATTATCAACCATAGCACTTTGGATGGGATGATGATCAATGCATTCTAATATAAAGAGTGAATATAAATTTGTATCATCATGAACAATATCCTATTCTAAAATTTTGATGAGTGGTCTAGATTGATTTTTAGTATGAAACATGTTAATAATGTTGTGCAATGGGTGTTACTCTTTTGTAATAATATGATATAAACCTGGTGGTGGATGTACTTGATATATATATAGTAAACACCTATCATATTATCGGATTCATTCACTATGTGCTTTAGAAATGGGTTTGAGAATATCTTTAATTCATTAAATTCTATTTTTTTATGATTTTGGTACCCTTATTCATGTACCCACATTAATAATTTTAACCTCACTCAAATCTTGTATCTTATGTTTTAGCCTTATGCATCTATTTATTTGTATGGCTTGGTGCCCTATGATACTCATAGAATGCATTATAATCATAGTTATTTGGAAGAGGCCATGTCATATCAACTATTTAATGAGATAAATATATCTAACATTGCATTCCAAGAGATATTTTAAAGCCTATGCTAGTGACTTTGGAAGGTTGGTGAAGGTTTGGTTTTGTGGAGTACATAAAACTAATCTAGGAGATGGCTCAGAAACTACATTGATTGTGGCATTTTGATCACTCTTTTTCCCAGTGTCACTTACCTTGTATAAAGGCTTATTTTAAATCTTAAAAAATTATTCTTATCCATTGGAATATTTTATTTTTCCCATTGACATAATCTTGATCTCTCTTTATTTCATTGTGTGGCAAAAATCTATGAATGTACAAAACTTATTAAAAAAGATAGATTCATGTAATGTTGGTAAAATATTTTATTTAAATATGTCCTAAAGCTCTTTGTATACATGGGGATAATAAATTTGGCTAATATAGTCTTGTATCATAATATGTAATATGTGATAGGATCATTTTCCTTTTCTTTCAACTGTGCCACTTGGGCATATGCTATCTTATCACTGATATTGATGAAGTGTGATAAAAACATGTCAACCAAAGGATTGAATGATGTGATAAATTGAATTGGTAAGTCATTAAACTATTGTAGGGGAAAATCATTTAAATTACATGGAAATAATTTTATGATAATTAAATCATTGGACATGTAGTCCAAACATGTTATGTGAAAAGCTCTGAGATGGTGCTCTGGATCACCCTTGACATTATATAATATAAGCTTAGGTACCACAAAACTAGATGGTAAGGTATTTATCACTAAGTGATGTTCCAAATGTGTAATCAAGAGGATATTAGAATATAAGGCATGTGATGTCCTATTGGCTCCCATCTCAAGATGTAACACCTTAGCCTGTAGAGTATGAATCTCATGCATAAGGGATTCTACATATGGATTGTAGGAACTAGCCATAAAATGTGTAACTGTCACTAAAGGTTATTGAATTATAATTTTATTTTTTTCTAGCTGAGTTGGCCTAATTGTAGGTGTAAAAACATTATTAGGATGTAACACCTTAGCCTATAGAGTATGAATCTCATGCATAAGGGATTGTACATATGGATTGTAGGAACTAGCCATAAAATGTGTAACTGTCACTAAAGGTTATTGAATTATAATTTTATTTTGTTCTAGTTGAGTTGGCCCAATTGTATGTGTAAAAACATTATTAGCTAGGGGAGTTTAAGATTAATCATTATTTGTTTTGTTCTTGATTTCCAATATGGGTTGTAGGATTTGTACGTGATCAAGGGGCTATTCCCTTATCCTATCTCTAAAGATATATAATATCTTTGTTTATAATCAGGTCATCATTTTTAATTAGAGGGAGAGTATCCTAATTTTAAACTTGTATATCATCTTGTTCTTGACTTTATTGTTCATCTTCAGATGCATTATCATTAAAATCCACATAATCAAGGTGTGTGGGATGAATAATTAAAGTTATGATATGTCTCTTATCCATGTTATACCCTTAGATAACATGAATTTGAATATGTTTTATAGTATTGCCTTCTAATATATCACTTATTATTAATGTAAGAGAGAGATTTTTTAGATGGAATATATTAAACAAATTGGAATAGAGCTGTTAAAATAAAATATATGAAATATGAAAAATTTAAAGAAGCTAAAGAAAGTAGAAAAAATAAGGATACAAACCCTAAAATCATACAAGGTTAGGGTTTTGAATTAGGGTTGCCTTGAAAAAAATTAAATTTTATTTAAATAAATAAAACTTTAATGTCATTTTGGAGCTAAGTTATTCCAAAAAATTAGAAAAATAGATGTTTATAACCCTAATTTAGTAACTAAAAATTGGAGAAGGTAAACCCTATGTAGAACTAAGGTTTTAGGCAATATTAAAAGTTAGTTTCACCAAAAAAATTTAACCTTTTTATGGTTTATTTGTGTAAATATTATGTTTGATTAAAGTGTTAAGTAGTCTAAATTAATGAAATAATATTAAATAACCACTAATTGTTATAGATTTTTACTCACTTTAACTTTATAAAAAATAGTAATACATATGTATAAATAAATATTTATCTAAAAAACAAATGATATAAAGGATATGAGTGATAAAAAATGATATACAAATAGGTCTTAATTTGATCAAATATATTACTATGTTAAAACCCCTCTTAGATAGTAATGCCACACTTGGATAGTATCACCATGTGGATCTAGTGTCTTAAAAATGGTGTTAGTGTCCTCTATGCAGGATTGCTCTAAAATTATCGATTCACTTTTGAATATGTTTTTAGGTTATATTAATATGTGAACAAAGTTTGAAACACTATATTGTGATTGTAATAACTAATTTATGATGTAAAACCTAATCTAGCTTGCAAGTAAGGTATGAGCTGAAAAGTATGTTCATTAATAGAATAGGTTAGACATCCTCAACACCCCACTATGAAGAGAGTTTCCCACATGAGAATAATACAATTATGGATTAATAAATATGTATTTTTCCCCAACTAGGTGTTGGTACAAGTGTAAGTGATGCTAGAATGATGTGCTCATGAATGCCTTGAGTGTGCTTCAGATTAAAAATGTAGAAAATCAAGGCTTAGGTCAACTATAGATGGTAGTATGTAGAATTAGGGAAAATTAAAAATTAATAACCTTTATTTTGATCAAATTATTTCATGTTTGAATAGTTATTTTACATATAATTTCCATCTAGTGGATAAAGGTCTAAAATTCATGTATTTATAGTCTCTTGTAGCTTGTGTGGACAATAAACGATGCTTAGGATAACCTTAATATGGTTTTACTTTTAAAAATATATTTTTTCACAAATTATAATGTAAAGGAAATTACTTCCATTTTGGGGACACTAGTGCCATGTGGCTCTAGTGTCCTTAATGTTGTGCTAATGTCTAACTAGCAAGATGTTTGGCATGAAGGGCCAAGATCAGGAAACTAGGGTCTGAGATTGCATTTAAGTTGACTAGGGATACTTGTGGTCTACACAAAGGCTAGAAAAGTGTGATAAATGGCCCTAAGATAAGTCTAATTATAATATAGGAATAGGTTATCTCAAGTAGCACTCTTATAACTCAAATACCACTTTTAGGTGATTACAGTGGCTAAGTCCATTTGATTTAACCTTTTAGGGTTTTACATATGTAAATACATATGTTTCGTTAAGGGGTTGAGATACCTAAATTATTTAAATAAATTGTAGTAATTAACCTATTGATTTATTATGAATTTTACCTTGTTTGACTTTTTATAAATAAAAACAAATAGGGATCAATAGAGACTAAGGTGAAAATAGACTATCATAGTTGATTTGGGTTTTGAATTTGGAGACATGGGTAGATATGAGTGTCATAAACAATATTATGGTATTTGTCTATTCAGTATATAGTAGCACCCAATTTGGATAGTATAACTATCCTTGTTTAGTGTCCTCTATGTGGAACTAATGTCCTTTTTGTAGGATTATTCCTCATTTTAGGGAGCACCTGTATCTATGTCTGTATGTTTTGTTCCTATATGACCAAACTTTGTAGCTATTTATTGTACTTAAAAAGATTGATCTAATGTACAAACCCTATTTCTCTTTTAAATTTTTATATGAACAAGATTTTAGTATGTTATTCAGATGGACTAGACATACTCAACACCTCATTGTGTAGAGAGTTGCCTACATACCAATACTCTAAAGAGGGTTTAAGTCTGATGTAGTTCTCTCACTTAGTGCTTGATGTATGTGAAAGTTAATGCTAAAATGAGAGTGGAATTAGATTCCTTGAATGTGCTTGAGATTTATAATGCTTGAAGACTAGACTTAAGGATATTATAGATGGGATTGTGTAGAAAGTAGGGTAGGATAGGGGTAATTTATGTTGATTTTTCCCAATTTTATCTTTGGTTTGAATAGAGGTGGAATATACTTGTATTTAGAGACTTATTTTGATTTTGAGGATAATAAAATGATCTTAGGCCAACCTTAGGATGGACACACATTTGAAAAATTATCCATCAGGAAGAGTTGGGGATAACGATAGTAGTGCCTAGATGGGGACACTAATGCCATGTGGTTGTAGTGTCCTAAATGTGGAACTAATGTCCTTTTGGAAAAACATTGATAAAGTTGGATTGGGGTTAGAGGTGATAGCTTAGTGATTGTATCTTGACTGGATGCAGGTGATTATGGTCTACTAAATGGTTGGAAATGGAAGTTTAAGGCTATAGAATAGGTCTATGGATAGTGTAGGGATAAGATAAATCAAGTTACACTCTTAACATGCAATCACCACTTTTAGGTGATTATATTTGTCCCCCATTTATGCTAATAATGCAACAAAGAAGAATAACTAGTATAAATTAAAAATAAGTGTAACTTGACTTACATTAAAAGTGAAGCCTATGTAACTAAATTTGAATATGTGAATCTATTATTGTGTATGTGAAACATGATCCAAAGCAATGTCTTATAATGAAACATGAAAAAATAAATCCTTACTAATGAGATAACAAAAATCAAAGACTATGCTAAAATTAAATAACTGAGTAAAGAGAGAGGAAAGGAATGAATACATGTCATTAGGTATGCAAACCAATGCATGAACCTAATGACAACTTGTGTGTGTGAATGTGAATATTGATTATATCATTAATAAACTTGAACTAAGATGACATCTTATTGAATCATCATATGGGTGGCTCAGTTAATCAATATATTTTTGACTCTATCGTTTCCCACCCTTGCTAGGTAGATCTTGATCCCTTTGAATAACTTAGATAAGATTGTAAGTGTGTCGAACCCTCTCATGTAGGTGGATTAATAACCCAAGTCATGACTCCATAATTTACCGCTATGTGAAGTAGATTCATATTTAAATGTATTAGGCAAAGTGCTATAAGTATCTAACTGAGTAATATAACTATGTATTTAGGTCCATGGCCACTAAGGTATATTAGGTTGCTCTAGGCCACTCAAGAATT
Organism: Torreya grandis; assembly: GCA_037957365.1. Lineage (NCBI taxonomy): Eukaryota > Viridiplantae > Streptophyta > Pinopsida > Cupressales > Taxaceae > Torreya > Torreya grandis. Next base: position 1,307,462 of record JARHVA010002292.1, on the reverse strand, counting down.
ACAACCAATGCAAATAGAGTAAGGCATGAATCTAGTGACAACCTAAAATGTCATATAAAGTGTATAAACATAGATAATTATAGGGACTTTGAAATTCCATCTATTGAACCTATTTGAAACTAAGTATATGGAAACTATGTAAGATGTACATGCCCCCAATCTGGTATCTAAGTATACTAAATCTAAAGCAAGTATGTAATAACTAAAATTTTATAATTGATACGAATGTATGAGTGATCATGCCACACATGATGCCCCAAAATCTAAGTAAATGGTATGAATCTAAATTAAAATGATTAAATATGAGTTAAATTTGAATATAACTACAAAACCTATGATCGTATCTGTGCATATCTATTTTATACTTGGATTACTTATTTGAATGATATATATTATCTAGAAGTTAGGGATACTAGATAGTAGTACCCTATAGTGGACACTAGCACCCTATGGTGCTAGTGTCCTAATCTAGGTCCTAATGTCTACCTACTTTGATTTATATGTGGTCTAAACTAACTGTTGAACCTCTTTTTTGTTATATGTCTACCTTGAGTTTGATCTCTATAATTGAGTTTATGTGCTTAAATATATCAATGAAAAGAAAAATAGCAGCTAAATATATAAAATAACCCTTGAAAATACCCCTCTTTTATGATATTTGTGAAACCTATGGTAGAACTACCCTCTAAAGAAGTATCTCTACAAAATGTGTTACCTAGAGAATGGTATTCTAATATAATGTACAAACATAACATCAAAAATTTAATGTATCTAAGAAATAGTAGGAAATATAATATGTATGTTGTAATCTATCATTAAAAAAGGGTGTCAAGATAGATGTAATTAATGTATAACAATAGTAAAATCTAATCAACTACCCAGAGGGATGGGGCATGATTTCCATCAATGCTCCTAAATAGGATAGGTATATGCATGAGATATCTCATGTTATAAAAAATTGGTGTGTGTGTGTGTGTGTGTGTGTGTGTGTGTGTGTGTGTGTAACAAATAAATAAAAGTGTCATGTTGTAGAAGTATATAAAGAAAAAAACATACAAGTACATAAGGCACACAAAAGGTAGGCCAATGGGCTGTAATACAAGGTACATGGAAACATGCCACTAAATCTGAGAATGAAAACATACAAGGATATGTTTAAATGTCAACATAGGCAAAAAAAAAATCAATTTGGTGTAGAGCCATAAATAAGGACATGCTCAAATGTCCACATATAAAAGTATGAAAAATCACATACAAGGGATAGAGGCACATGTCCAAGGCATACAAATAGAGAAGTGGTGTAGAATCCAAGTAATAATGGCATATTCAAATGCCCTTGAAGATGTAAGAAACATAGTAACATAATCAAGTGTAATCTAAGAACTACAAATGAAAGCATGTATAAATTTCTAATAAATAGTCTATATAGATGCCAGGGTGAATATATAATAAAGCTAACAAGTGATATATGGAAAAATATGAGAAATGAATACTAATGATCAATATCAAGATAAATCAATACATAACTAAAATTTATATTATGTAAGATAAAATGTGGTTATAGAAACTATGTAAGAGATATCCTTGAGTCGGTAAAAGTATCAATGTGTAAACTTGAATTAGTCTAAATGCTTGTAATGGGTACATGATAATTGATTTGGATTAGTGTAGTTTACTAGAGTCATATCTAAACTTTCTAAGCACTCAACAAGAAAAATTGAAAGCATATGTGTATGATAAAACCAACTACACTAGGATAGATAGTAATATACAATATATGGCAAGTAGTATAAATGTAAATAAAGCAATGCATACAATCTTTTTAAAAAATAGATTTTTGAAATATTTGAATGTTTTTGTATTTTGACATATTATATTTTTTTGTTTTTTTAGTATAAGCTATGTAAAAGCATATGAAAATAAATGATGTAAAATGAGTGAGAATGAGAAGCAAGTAATTACTAGAAATGTAATTGAAAGAAAATATAAGCAAAGTGCAATGTTTCTAAAGGCCCAAGATCACATTCTTGGGATGTGGATAATCAAATGGTGGATTTGGTGAAAGCTTATCTAGTTTTAGATATTGATCCTTTCCAAACTCAATTAAGTCATCATCATCATGAACATCTTAATAAAATGTATGTATTAGTGGGGATTTATCCTTAACATAATTATATAATTTGTACATTTAAATGGCAATTATGTAAGATGCCTCTCATGCAGTCCTAGGGTAAACCACATTAAATTGTAGAGTGTCTATCTAAGACTTATGGTTCTCATCAATGTCATCATGCAAAATATGAACCATGTCTCCATGATGAGTTAATTTCAAGCATCTCTTTGACTAGTTATTGTATAAAGCATCTCTTGTAACCATTACAACTAAATTTAACTTGTATATGTATGTCTCTACTCAAAATGTATAATAATGTATTGGTCCCCTTAGGGCTACATGTAACTAGTAATGTAATAGTCCAATAGAGTTATTGATAGTGTAGAGTATGTTGTAGATCACTCTACTAATAACTAATGTGGTGTAAAATTCCCAAAGTTCAATTATTAGGATCATAATCCTCATATATAGCCACTTGTGGAAGATATCTATCTAAAATAAATATATTTATAGTTAATGGCTAAAGTCATGAATATCTATATTGGAGATTACTCTATCATGGTGTTCATATCTTGTAGTAGATCATATCACTAGTGGTGGTCATGCCCATGGAGGTGGAGGTTGTATAATTTGGATATGCCTTTAGCCTTAAAGTTATTTAGATTATGTTGCAGTATTTCACACATGTCTATATCATGTCCTGTGAGTCTATGCAAATGACAAAATGGTTGTCCTTCCTATGATGACAATCTACTAGTTATATATATATATATATATATATATATATATATATATATATATATATATATATATATATATATATATATATATATATATATATATATATATATATATATATATGTTATTTATGTTAGACTATGGGTAATAACATCAATCCCATATCAAGTTATTATCCATAGTCTAACATAAATCTATATATATATACATATATATATATATATATAGTGTGTGTGTGTGTGTGTGTGTGTGTGTATGTATATATAATTTGGTGTGGTTTGTCTTGTCAGCTTCCTACTTGAATTTATTTGATTGAATTAGTATCCATATATGTGACCATATGTACTTAATGGATCAAGGGATCTACTACTGACTATGGTTGAGTATGGGATCCCATAGCTATAGAATCCTAAACAAGTGATGATAATGGTGTAGGGTGATGATATTGAATTATATCTATATTCCAATGGACCCACTAGTGTAATATGAATCCACATAAATAATCATTAATGTCTATAAGTAGGCGATCATCCTTTATAGTGGCATGTGAATCTATGTCATAATTATGAATGTAAGACTCTTCTAAATTTACAAGTAGGGGTAACTAGATTGTTATAATCTCATCACTTATCCCAGATGAGGATGTATATAATTAGATAGGATGTTATTCTATGCTTGTTGAAGGTAACTATGTTTAGAGAGGTTGGTCTTTTATCATCAAAGAAGGTATTTTTATTTGGAAAGGATAGTCTTCTATAATTAGATAAGGTAGTTATGCTTAGAGAGGTTGGTCCTCTATCATCGGTGAAGGTGTCTATGTTGTAGGATGATCTAAAGGTGGTGTATGAATAGTCTTAGTAGACTCCCTGACCTCATAATTATACATCTAATTAATGGTAATTTAGTGACATTGGGGTTTAATGAGAACATGAAGTGTCTCATTAGATGATGTACTTGGTGTAAGAGGCTTAGTGAGCCTAAAATTTTTAAATAGTTTATTATCTAATGAGCATGTGTATATGTACCCATCATGTAAAAAAATAACACATCTATGAAGAGTATAAGGTACAACTTCCATAGCATGTATCTAGGGTCTCCCAAGTAGTAAATTATAATGTAAATGATTCATCGTGACCTGAAAGTGGGTAGATAATGTCTTTAGTCCCACTGCAATATCCATCTGATTATTTCCAATGTCTATTTAAGAATGTCATCAAACCCTCAAATGTTATTGTATGTTTTTTAAATAGATTTTATATCATCCTATATGGTTTGAAATAATTTGAGGTTACATATATTCAACCCTAAACCATTGTTGATGAGAACTCATTTAATAGTTGTATTATTGATTTTAGCTTGAATAAAAAGTGGCAAGTTTTGATCAACAACTGATGTGAAGTCAAATCCTCATTAGAAAAAGATATGAAATCCTTCACATCTTTGATAGTATTCATGATGGAAGTGAAATATGATGGTTTTGTATCATGATGAATAAATGTGTGATTAAGCATTTAAAATAGAATATATTTGAAAATTGTTTATTTTTGAACTAATTCCAAAATAAATACTTTTTTAGATTGTGTATTCCTCAATTAATCCACAATATCAAAATCTCTTTGGTAATATGTGGGTGTTTTTATATTCTATTAGGGATGAGGAGTCATGATAGGGTTAAACTACTCCTACATATGCTAAGGAGGAACCTTATTCTTCCTAGTGACAACTTGAACCATAGGATCTACTATTTTCTTGGGGTGAGTAGTAAAGGCAGTATGGGAGTAGAGATAATCAAGTAGTCTAGGAGGAGGTAGAATAAAAGGAGTCCTCTGAGCCCTTTATCATCTAGTAGTTACCTAATGTAGCTCAAAGTGATCCATACAACAATTCTCAACCATAAAATGTTTCTCACATGATGGAGGACCAATATGTGAAATAATATTAGCATGAACTAAATCCAATATAGGAGTAACATACATATGTACCTTTCTACAAATAATTGGAAATAAACATTCTAATAATGTCTAGCTTTTGATAATGAAATAAAATATGGCTTATGTCATGATAATAATGGTACAAATTTATCATTTTAGGGATGGATATAAATGTGAGCCCTAGGTTTGTCTAGGGTTAGTGTGGTTGAAGCTAGGGTTTCTTTGTAATAATTTGAGTTAAATGTAAAGCAAATTGAAACCCTAATGTAAAATTGATTTTATGTAGCTAGGTTATCTAAAAAATTAGGAAATCAAAAGTATGCAACCCTAAATTTATTTCACAAAAATAGTAATTAGTTCAAGCTAAGGTTTTATGCAATTCTAAAAGTAAGATGGGTTCACCAAATGATTTAACCTTTTAGGGTTTTACATGTGTAAATACCTATGTTTACTTAAGGGGCTAAGATGCCTAAATCTATTAAATAATTAGAGTAAATAACCTAATAATTTGTTATGACTTTAACCTTTCTTGAATTTATATAAATAGAAATAAATAGGGATAAATAGAGACTTAGTTGAAAATAGACTATCATAGATGATATACGTTCTGAATTTGAAGATCTAAGTAGTTTTGAGTGTTCTAAGTAGGATTTTGATATTCATCTATTCACTAAACACTAACACCTAATTTGGATAGTATCACCATCCACATGTAATGTCCTCTATGTGTAATTAATGTCCTCTTTGTATTACTATTCATATTTTCAATGAGCTCATGTGACTATGTTTGTATGTTTTATTCATGTATGATCAAATCTTGTATCTATGTATTGTACATGAAAATCTTGATTTGATGTACAAACCCTAGTTATCTTTTCGAGTGTGATATGATCAATATTTGATTATGATATTAATATGGGCTAGATATCCTCAACAACACACTATGTAGAGATTTTCCTATATACCAATACTCTAAAGAGGGATCAAGTATGATGTAGTTAGGGATAATGTACCTTGATTTTGCCTATTTTTTTGCATGTATTTTACTATATTGAATAAAGGTGCATTAAACATGTATTTTGTGCTTGATGTATGTGTAAGTGAATACTATAATAAGAGTGGCCTTTGATTCCTTAAATGTGATTGAGATTTTTAATGATTGAAAACTATACTTATGAATGTTTTAGATGGTAGTATGTAGAAAACATGGCAAAACAGGGATAATGTACCTTGATTTTGCACAACTTTGTCTTTAGTTTGGATATTTTTTGCATGTATTTTACATATATTGAATAAAGGTGCATTAGACATGTATTTATAGGCTTAGATTGATTTTATGGATAATAAAATTAATAAAGGGTGACCTTATAAGGGACACATGTTTGAAAAAATATACATTGGGAAGAGTTAGGGCTAAGAATAGTAGTGCCTAATTGGGGACACTAGCACTATGTCATTGTGTTGTCACCAAATCTCATACCCTAAAATTGGGTGTTCAATATTTTTCTAGATTTGGAAAACATGGGAACACTTCTAGGTATGTGGGTGTACCTATAATGGATGTGGTCCTATAGATTTTAAGGGCTAGTTCCCTAAATGTATCTTCAAGTGATTTCACCTATGTTAATGCTTATTTATGGGGAAAAAGTTCAAATATATATGAAATAAACATAATATAAATGAGGTGATACATAAATAATGTCTCCCACATGACCATCATATTTTCACCACACTATAACAATAAATATAGACTAGTCTATAAGTTCTAATAGATTCTAACATGAGTATTTTGATATAGAGGTAAAATGTGAGCAACAACACAAGGCAAATGAACTAGAGGAAGATTTCACACTTGAAGGAAAAATGTACACTTGAAAATATTTACACACTAGACTAAACTTTATATGACCTGTTAGGTAAATAACTCTCAATCAAACATGAAAGGATAAGGGAAGGAAGGATAGAGATTTATCACTACTCATCACCATGCATCACTTGTAGACTTAGAAAATTATTCAAAACTCAGAAAACAAACTTGTATTAATGTTCAAAAGTATAATTTAACATCCTAGTAGGGCTTTGCCATACATGGTGTGGTTGTATTTTACAATAGCTCAATGGAAAAGGGGCCTTGACACTCAAAAGGGAAATTAATATATTCATATGTTTCAACCAAAGTTACAACTACTTCCACAAATTATGCACCTTTAAGCCATTTGATTGATCCCTATCACTTTTAGTTGCTACATAGTTATAATATTCCCTCTTTGTTCCTTTATAGTGGTTATAATGATGAAATCAAGTGTTCCCATTGGGTTCAGGCATCCATATATTTAAAATAACAAGATCAATTTGTTATGGCTTTATCTTGATGCTAAACCATTCCAAACTTTTTTTATCATTATGTGTGCCCAATTGTGAAGAAAGGTTACTTTCTTATGGCTAACTTTGGCAACAGCCATTGAGTTCTACATGTCTTACTCCATAGGTCCCTAATGGTGCCATTTGATCCTAAAATATATACTCCTAGCCCCAACCAAATCATGCTTGAGCTTGGCTCCATCATGCTTACTTTCCTTAGTAAAAAATTGACTCTTCAAACTCTACCTAAGTCATTTATCTCCCCTTTGTTTTGATTGGTTTTCAAGAACTAGCTCGGATCGTTGATCCTAGACTCATCTTGCACCATTAGATCTACCTATGAATTAATGCCTATGAGTAATAAAACTTCTACCAGTTGAATTTAATTGTGCCATTTTTCACACACCCATTCATCCTTGAGGTTTGTTGACCATTTTGAATTGGCTCACTCTATTGGATTTTCTAAGTTTGAGTAAACAGGAAACCTTGGATCAACCTTTCAATTGTCAACCTTGTCCCCAACTATACCATGAGTTAAATGTGTGTTATTCCTTATGATCCTACTATCAGTCTATATCTTCATGCACTTGTGCCATGTGTCAACTCCTCAATCTCTCCAACTATTTGACTCATCTCATACCATTGGATGAGGTATATGATTGAGTAAGGACCATTGATCTTACCAAGACCCACTATTTGAAACCCAATGACTACTTTATGATCTTAAAATTTATGGTTTGTGGGATATCATTTGACAATTCCATGACCATAATTTATGGTTACATGACCATTGAATTTAAGCTCAAAAGGACTTACTTTATTCAATCTTAAACTTGATGTTAGTGTGAATGTCTCTGGATTTTCAAATCCAAATGGCTAGGTGGAGGGACTTGAATTTGACATTTGTGAGGCTGCTTAAGACCTTTTGAAATCAAATGGATATTTATTTTAGACCTTTTCATTAGATAATTATTTTGGGATTTATGTCTAAGCCACTTCCTCCAAATAAAAAATCTTGCTACATCTTTGCCTTGATCAATTCTTTATGAAATAACATAAAAAAAATCCACAACATATCCTATGACATTATAAAATAAAATGATTTTGAATATAGTGGGTTGACCCATTTTTGGTTGTGGGGAAAAATGATCAACATATTTGGTGATTTCCCAAGGTTGGTATGTTTGTTACGCCATGATTAGTTGCCTAATCCTATCCATTGGGATATGGAGTCACAAGTATTGGGCTAGACATATAAACTACTTTTAACAATAGACAAAACACAAGAAAACAATAGGTATAAAACACAAAGCAAGGAACTAAACAAGGCACACTTTGATTCAAATCACTTATTAGGACACAAGAAAACAAGAAGGGAAACACACACCTAAACAAAATGACCTAAGCACTAACTAACCTGAGATGAAAAATTCCATCATGATCAAAGGGGAAGTTTTAAAACTCACTTGCTTTATGAAATGAAGGGTTGAATGAGACATCTAGCCTTTTTATCCTTGACATTAATTCCTGCATCCTCTTCATGTTGTTTCCTAGCTTCATTGGCATGATGTTCAATGAGAACCAGGCAACTCTAAATAGGATAGCAATGGAAATGAAGTCTTCTTACATCCAAGAAACCTCAACTATCTCATATGGTTCCTTAGCTATGGCCTCCAATAGTGGTTGAATAAGGCTTTCCTTTTTGGTTTCCATGGTGTCTTTAATAAGATTGGGTTTCTCTTCAGCTACAAGTTCTTCAAGCTCATCTTGAAGCTCTACATAGTCTACCCAATATTGATCATTAACTTCTATAGAAAATTTATTCTCTACCTTGTCATGTAATTGGCAATTGATATGCAAATTTGCAAATATGATAGTTTTCTCAACCTTATTCTCCTCCTTGATAGAATGTACTTGATGTTTGAAAGCATTAAGCTCTTATTCTTCATGGTTTAATAACTTTGGAAAGTTTTTAACCTAAGATAGAGCTCTTGACTATCCTTGAGGAATTTTGACTTCTACCTTGACTTCATCCTCCATATTCATAACTTCTTGGGTAGAAACTATGACAAATTCCTTTATGACTACATGTTCATGATTAGTAAAAAGAGATTCACCTTCATGTTTGATTAAACACTCAAGATCATGTTTATTAGGCTCATTAACAAACCTATCATCAAATATGCAATCTTTTGTAGGAGGAGTTTTGCCCAACCTATCAAATCATTACATATGGTATTCAACCTTGATCATAAATCTTCTTCCTTATGAATGTTATCTTCAAGAGCTATTTTATCTACTTTAGTCTCATGAGACTCTCTTAGGACTATAGTTTCTTGAGGAATGACTTGGTCTTCTTCCTTGATTTTATTCTCCACTTCATGCTTGATATGGTCATCTAAAAATTCATGATTAGACATAGAGTCTTCTTTAAATTCCTCTCTCTTCAATTCCTGACCACATTCCTCATTGATAGTTGTAATATAATATTTAATATGTTTCTTTTCATCTAAGAATGTAGGATTAAAATTATGGTCATTGAGGGGAGTCCCTATGGTGATTTCCTCCTCTTGGTTGTCCTTGGCTTGGATTTTCTCCTTTTCACTTTCTTTTCTCAAGATGGACTCATGTGAAGGAGTTGTAATATGAGATAAAGTGAAAGGATGAGATGTGAAGGGGGGATGATGAAATGGAGATAAAGTGTGATGGTTAGGAGAGGGATTAGGAGTGGATTCAAGAAAGAGTAATGAACTAGTAAGATCATAGGGAAGTGATTTATTGGGCTGGTTAGAAGAACAAACATCTACATAAGTAGGATTTACATCTTGCCAATATCTTTCTTGAAATTCCTCAATAACATGTTTATTTTTGAGCTCTTTATCCTCCCACATACTTATCATCTCTATTGAGCATTGAAGGCACTTCTTTGCTAAGTCCATTTATTCCATGATATCTCATTAAGTTCTTTCTAGTTATTTAAACATCTTCAAAGTATGTATATGACTTTGGATAGCATTTATCAACCATTCCATGAGATAATCAAGGAGTATATCATACTCATCATGCAATGATATCATTTCATCTTCAAAAACTAGTATATGTGATATGGATTATAAAAAAGACTTGATATAAGATGGAAAAAATAAAGGAGGAGGGTAATAATGAGGATCAAGACCAGCTTCAACTTGGTACATTATAGCCTACAAGAATCTATATCTTGCCTTGTAATACCTTGATATAGAGTCCATAGGAATGTGTTGGTCCTCATGACAAGACTCATATGATTACTCTTGAGTTTGATAGGTACTAGGGTATGATTGATAGGACCCATTTTGGGATTGATATGAAGACATTTCTTGGTAGGTATCTTGGTAACCTTCCTCATAGGGTTATCTAATAACCTAGTTTCTATATGAGGGGTAAAATCAAGGATTATGGGGCTATGGGGGCTCATAAGACTGATAGCCATTTTGATAGGACTATTGGGGAGTATATTTTGGTTCATATCAAGGTTGGTAAGGAGGTTCATGGTATGGATATTCACCATGGTTATTAATGTTAACCTCATGTATCAAAGGAAATATAAAAAACTGATCAAAACTTCAATGAGATATACTTGGGCTACTTACAACTATAATTTATCATTGAGAGTCATCATTAGTGCTAGGTTCCTTGCTTACAAAAGTTGATAGAGGAAAGACACACCAAAAATATTCCTATTGTCTTGGACCTTGGACCCACTGAGTATGCCAAAACTATTCTCACCAAATCTTGTACCCTATAAGATGATGTTCAAGCTTATTTCAGATTTGGGCAACATGGGACATTTCTAGGTATGTGGGTGTACCTATATCAAAAATTATCCTCTAGGTTTAAGGGATAGCTCCATGAATATATCATGCAATTTTTGTCACTTAATCTACTACTTATTTATAGCGAAAAAAATTTACAAGTTGCATGAAATAAACATTATCTAAGGGGGTGATACACCAAGATGTATTCCATATAACTATCACACTTTCTTGCAATAAGAAAAAAGATGCACAAACTAATTTATAAGACCTATGGATAAGAACATTAGTATTTCAATATTAAGGTGAGATGTATGAGATCTATCCAAAATAAGTGAACCATAGGCTAGTTGTAGGAACTAAGACTCATTATACACTTACAAGATAGGCTCATATACTTGAAAACACTTCATATGACCTATTAGAATAGAAAATATTGAAAAAATATGAAAGGATAAGGGAATAAAGGATATATAACAATTAATTTATATCACCATACATCACTTTCACACTTAGACAAATGTTAGATTTGTATTAATGTTTAAAAGGCAAAATATGATGCCATTCTAGCAGGGCTTCACCATACATGGAGTGGAACTTATTTACAATAGCTAAAGATATATACTTATAGATTAAAGGTTGTAAGAGAAAGGGGGCCTTTATTTTATAAATATAGATCTTGAGATATTGTAAAGAAGTCCCACTCCATGTATGGTGAAGCCCTATTGGAATGACATCATATTTTTCCTCTTGAACATTACTTCAAATCTAATTTTTAGTTCTTGAGCAGTTATCTAAGTGTGTAAGTGATGTATGGTGATGAAAAGTGATTTTTCTATATCCTTTCTTCCCTTATCCTTTCATGTTTGTGTAAGATTTTATATTCTAAAGGTCATATGAAGTGCTATCTAATGTGTAAAGCTTTTTAAGTGTATTATTTTTCTTTGAGTGTGAAATATACCCTTTGGTTCATTTTCCTTGTGTCATTACTCACATTTTGCCTCTATATAAAAATACTCATGTTAGAATCTATTAAAACTTAGATACTAGTCTATATTTTCTATTTCAGTGTGGTAAAAATATGATGGTCATGTGGAAGACATTCTTGATACATCACCTCCTTTAGATTAGTTTTATTTCATACAACTTCTAACTCTTTTCCCATAAACAAACATTAGCATAGGTGAAAGCATTTCAAGATACATTTAGGGAACTAGCCCTTAAAATATAGAGTCTCAATTCCACTATAGGTACAACCACATACCTGTAAGTGTTCCCATGTTACTCAAATATATAAGATTGAAAACCCTCTTCTAGGGTGTGAGATTTAGCGACAATAAGTTGTAGTAGTCTAAATGTATCACCAATATCCTTTTGGCAAAATTTTGAGATGTATGGATTGGGGTTAGAAGTGATAGTTAAGGGATTGTGTCTTGATTGGATGTAGGTGATTATGGTATATTGAATGGTTATAAATTCAATTCTAGTACTCTAGAATAGGTTTATGGCTAGCCTTGGGATAGGGTAACTCAAGTAGCTATTTTAGAATCCAATTACAACTTTTAAGTGATTACACCATTATGGAAAGTGCTCCATATCTATTTTAATTTGTGACATTCCTCCTAAATGTTGACTTGATCCTCTTATAGTTCACTAAAAACTCATCCTTTTTAATAATTTTTCCATCCTAACTAAAGAGTATGGTAATGATAATCTATTTAAAGTAGGCCAATATATTATCTTAGTTATTATAAAAGTGGATAATAGTAGCCTTCATGTATCTTAATTGTTAATCCAAGGAGGTTCTCATTTTCATAGAATAGGTCTGATATAAGCCAATGTATATCAATGACATGATATTTAATTAAGGAAACATCCCTTTTTAGATTCCAAATTCCACTTTATTCATCTTTTTATTGATCTTAAGAATTATTTCTAAATAATCATGTGTTTTCTATTAAATTACACTTACTTTTGCCAAATATTCCATCACTTATTTTAATTCTTTAAATAATTCATAGAGTGATACTTCCACTTTATTTTCCAACTTAACTAATAAGGTGATCCTCACTTGGGATTCCAATGTTTTAACCTTTTATTTTGATTCCTCTTTTAGTTTCTTAATAATCTCATGTGAGGTATTTGTAAAAGAGATAGGGTCCTCAAAGATGATTTATTCCCCTACATTTTTCTTCTTTCTGGTCTGAAAATATGTCTTTTTATTTCTAGTATATTACATTATTCCCCTCTAGAGTATATTTTTTAGTCATGATCATTTTCATTATGTTATTCCCCTTATCAAACTTGAATGACATATCTGGGTCACCATGGTACACAATCTCAATCCTACAACCTTTATATAATATTGTTTTTACATTGGTATTATGTTCCCTAAATTTCTAGCAATGGTGGATGCATCTGATGAAGTGGATCTATAATTCATAGACGTAAGAGGGGTTTAGATGGGAATGAAAGACAAAGGTGGAGGAGTGAGAGTGAAGGTGGGAATGGTAGAGGGATATACATATGGTATCTTATGGAATGTGGGTTGAACAACACTCAAGATACTTGTAATAATTCTCAATGTGGAGATTCTCATGTTGAAAGTGAACTTGAGCGGATAGGGACATAAGAGATTGGGTCCCAAGAATTAACTATTATTGGTGTAAATCCATGTTTTTATGGATAAAAAGTAGAAATTAGATTAATATATGTTTTAAAGTTGGAAAAAAGGGACAAACTATAGAATATGGGGCTACAAGGATACTAAGCCCAAAGGGTTTCAAGGAAATTAGATAAAAGTGTAGAGTAGGCCTAGGTAATGAGTTAGTTTATTATGTAGTGGAACTTAAAAGTGAGGAGATTTATAGAGCTAGTGTTACTAGGTCATGCCTAGTATACACTTGAATAACACATATTTGCTTATATTTTCAAGTGAAGTGAAAAATAAAGCTAATGGATGAGGACTCTAGACAACATGTGAACAAAAACCTATAGGAACACTAGAAATAATAAGGGAACTATGAACTAAAGTAACTTTAGAAACAATAGGGGGATTATGAACTATAGGAGCAATAGAAACAACAATGGAAACTAGGGTATCTTCACTATGTATAGATCTAGTTAGTGAGGAAATTTCATGCATGATATGCATGGTAGAATTAGGAGTTGTTGGCTTTGGTGATAAAGATGGCTAAGCATTTGAGGAACTATACTAGGAGTCATAATCACTATCAACATGCATTATATACTCAAGGAAAGTTTGAATAGCTAGGTATAAGTCTATAGCTCAACTATAATTAGATAAAGAATATTAAAAAAAATAAAATGGATCAATTTCAAGATGATGTCCTTTAACCTCTTGTCCATCTTTGGGGTATCATTTAAGGGAAGGGCCTTGTTGGATATCTATTTGAAAAATTTATTCTAAGATTATTACTCATCCAATATCCTTAAAGTTTTAAACTTATCAATCACTTTTTCTATCATCTATTGGGTTAAAATGGAACCTATAATAATCTTTGGGATCATGGTGATAGGTGATATTAAGCCTTGACATAAATGTTTCTACATGCATGTGGACATTCTCACAGGGGTCCCATTTACTATCACCATGGAACTATAGACTAAAATATGGTCTATGATTCATCATGGATATTAATTATATAATATATTTTACTTATTGTGACCAATTATGATAGGTAGGAAAGTGTAAAGTCTTTGCCTCCTATTAACACAATGACTAGCAATGCCATTGACATATTAGTACACTATCTCTTACTCTACCAATTTATTAGGCACATGGTAGGATAAACTAAATGGATTAGTCTGAATCATTTAAAATCTAATTGTAATGAAATTTGGTAGTACATATAGGCCCTAATTTCCATAATTAAAGTTCTCATTTCCTCAAACAATCTCAGCATCCTCTTCTCATTGATTATTAAATATAGATGTCGATAGAAGTGGTATAAAATGTCTTCAATGTGAGCTCTAAAATGGTGAATATAAATATTGGATTAGACCACATGTATTGGGGACTAGAAGGTGTCCATGGTGGGAAATGTGATTATTTTAAAGGAATAGTTTCACAATATACATCTACTAGATAAGATATCATATAAAATTTTCCCCCTTTCCAAACCCTCACCACCTATTAAGCAATTATAAAAGTTATGCTCCTTCCCAAAGCTAGGATTTGCTTCTCATTAATGACTATGCTAATGAAGGGCATCCAAAATTTATTTACATATACAATGTCATTATCCACAAAGAATCTATTGAGTAATAACATTCCAAATTTTACTCCTACTCTGAATCTTTTTATTTTATAAGATTTAATATATTATTTTTTCGCCCAATACTCTATGTCTTCTATCAAATCCTTCAAGGTTTCATAAAAATCATTTGACTCCATCCACTTGAAAAAAATATCCCTGCTATATAGGATATTTTGTTTTAGGAGATGATAATATCTTCTAAATGTGATCCCAAATATTAACACATTTATATATTTGGCATTATCAATTTTAATGGGATAATTTATATGCATATAGTTCATGAGAAAATTATAAAAATATATCACCATAGAAAAATATCTCAGGCTTGATAGTGGCATTGTTGAGTCCAATTTTTTGAATAGTTATTAGTTCATCTGAGAATTTAATCTTATCTAGTTATTATCACTATTATTCATCATATTCTACATTTCTTCAACTAGATTGAATATCTTGTTGTAGTGATTGTATCTTACTATGTATTTTATGAATGTGGTGTCTCTGCACTCCTACATAGGCTTCAAGTTTGATGAATATATGTTCATATTTTGTCAAAATAGCCAACACAATAAATAAATCTCAAAGGGTTATAGGCTCTTTTCATCAATATATCAATGTCTCCTTATCACATAATGAAATGAGTTCTTGTAGTCTAAATTTCAATAATAACATGGTGTTAGTTTCATTTAGAGGAGATATTATGTAATTTTAAATAAACCTCAAAATAATGGTGGTTGGATCCCACTTGCATGCATATTAATTTTGAGTTAATGTACATCTCAAAAATAGCCACATTTATAAAATTTTAATATATTTTAAAAATATTTAATTGGGATTTAAAACTCTTTGCAGTGATGTGACTTGTCCATGTGTCAACATCTAACCCATCATAATTTCATGAGTATGGTGTTTGATTGGCTTATATATTATGGAAAGTGTGTTAATCACATACCCTTTCCTTCCTTCATAGAATTTAAGAGGTAACTAGAATATTCTAAATGTGTTTTTATGTTAAGGTAGACCCAAAAAATTCTTAAGGTATTCTTGTGTCTAATACAAGGCTTTAGGTATACAAACATCCATATATATGGAACTTTGAGTGTACGGTAGGGACATGTGTCATAAAATAAATATATAGGGCTTCCCATGTCATATCATTATTTGAAACCTTAAGAGATATGGAATTTCAACTAGGAATTCTATATTAGGTTGAAGGCTCTTAGGGTCGTATGATCTATTGAGTAGCATAGGGATTTGAGAGTATGAATTAGAAATGTGGCTAATGTTAATTAGATGATGCATCATGTGTCATACTATATAATGACATACTAGGAGATATATGAATCCCATGACTCTAGTATTATGATTGATGAGGTAGTGAGTTATAGTTGGATGAAGCGTCTTGGAATATACTATTATTTTTTTATTATGAGATCACGAGATCACATATCCTACATGATGTGTAAACATATTAAGTTAATGATTTTGTTTACAAATACCAAGCTTACTTGTGACAACTATATCACATGATTATGGTTATTAGGACTTTAATAATGCAATATATATCATGTCATCACCAAATTTTACTAAAGAAAATTTAGATCCCCAAAATACCAATGAAAAAATTTAATAACACCAAATGGACTAAATTTGACATAAAAGAGAGTTCGATGAAAATAATAGGATGAAAAATAAATTAAAATGGACTTTAAAATTAATGTCATGAAAATATAAGGGCTAAGATCCATTAATCACCCATTATTTGAATCAAACCCAACATTTTTAGAGGATTAGAACATGAATTTCAAGGCTCAATTTTAGGTTCTTCATAAATCATAAGAGGTTAATATGTCCCCTTTTCTAATATGAAAAGGGGTGTGTTGGTCACAAAATATAGGTTTTCACTACTTCATATATAATAGTTGTATGAGAAAATATATTATAAGTGAGTGGTAGAAATAGGAATAAAATCCATTAACCCACAAAAGAAAGATAAAGTAAAAATAAATAAAAATAATAAAAATTAAAAATTTAGAAGGGAACAAAATAAAATTTGGTATCTTTCATAGAAAAAATACTCAGAGGATGAATAATAATAATAGAAACATATATGGGAAGAAGGATATACCAGAAAAGAGATAATATATATTGTAATCCTCATACAAGAATGTAGGAAGAGTACCCAAATTAGAGAAGATGTATGATATAATAGATGTAGATGGGTAGAGGAGGATAATTAAGGCATTAATATACTATGTGAAAATGAATATATTTATTGTGGATGTTATAATTTAGGGAATTCAATTCACCCTATAACAACCACTTATGAATTCAAAATATATAAGCATGGAATCTAAGACAATAATGAAATAATACAAAAAAGAGGCACTATAAAAAGATGTGGGAGAAAAATTAACGTTTCCACAAGATAAAAGACAATATAATAAATATAGAAAAAGTAAATACAAGCCAAACATAAAACTAACTTGATATCAGAAGAAATAGAGAATTAAAACCAACTAGAAATGTTTAATTAGAGAGAGGAATCTGTCATAGAACAAATAAAATCACTAGAAAAGGAATAGGATGATGAGAAGAGAAAAATAAAAAAATGTAGAGTTTGCTACCAAACAAGCTCAAAAAATATTGGAGATATAAAAAATAGAATAAGAGAAATCAAAAAAATCAAAAATAAGAAAAAGAAAAAGAATTATAATAAAAAAATAGAAATACCTAGATAAAGGGGGATGCAGAAGAGTCATACCCAAGTTAAGATTATAAAGATACGAAAAATAGAAAATGGAAAAGGAAGAGAAATAAAGATAGTAAGCAACCATAAATAGGGAAAAAAATAATGGATAAGCATTGAGTAAAATATGGGATATAAATATCATACGAAGTAGTTAAGACACACCTAAAGACCCCATGAGGAAAATCAAAGTAGTTTTGGTTAAACATAAATACTTTACCTCCACTATATTGTTAATGTCTAACATCCTATAACCCACAACAAAAGGATAGATTTGGGTAACCCTACATATGTTGATACCAATAAAAAAAGAGTTATTTAGGAAGATCCTAATTAATAGTATCAAGATATATTAAATGAGGAGGTGTGTGAATTTGGAGGAAGGAATAAAAATATCTCTCATGGTATTAACCACCACTACACTAAAATATGATCCAAATGCAATATGGAAAATACAACAATAGTTAGAGGAGACAATTAAGAAATATATCATCAATTCAGGATCAACAATGGATAAAATATTGATTAAAGAAAAGGCTATAAAATAATATTATGGATATATATTAGAGCCACTCATAGGATATAAATAATATAATAGGAAGGAATATAAAGAGAAAACATGAAATTTAAAAAAGGCCATGGGTGAAGTAACTACATTCTTCTTTCCCATGAGGAATAAAGACCAAAATAAATAATTAGAGGGCTATAAGAGATAGATTAACATTCTATCCAGTAGATTTGACACTAATAGAATCTCTTCAAATGAAAAGTGGAACAAATCATTCTCCTTGTAGAATAAATATAAGGAGAAGTGTTCCTAAAGATTTTTTTTTGGTAAGATATGGAGTAATATGATACACTATTAGTCAATAAAATATAGAAAATGGAGATTAAGATAGTAGGTAATGAGGCATACTAAAAAACATTAGATTTTTCACTAGTTAAGGCAACCAAGGAAAATAATGTACTGGTATATAATATCTTGGATGCAAAGGGAATATTACTAACTATGAGACCTTATCCAAAAACATGCAAAATAAATATGAGAAATAATTACCCAAGGAGGGGTGATCCAATAATAAGAAGTAATAAAATATTTAGATAAAGGGTAATATTTTACTATAAATCTATCTATTCAAGTTGAGCAAGGATACTTTAGTATCTTGTGTCAAACACTAATTGTAGTTGTTTATCATGTTATCCCCCAATTTTTTTTCATTTTTCACATTGAATTGAATGCACTTTTTTGGAGTGTTATATCGTGATTATTCAAATTTGTCTCATGGATGAGACAAATTCATAAAAAAATTTGGAAAATATTGGTAGGATTATTCAACATAATATAAGATTACAAATAATCACCACATAGACTCTAGCTTTACCATAGCAATAAAATATATCTCTTAGCTTAAAAAATATAGGATTATAGAGACTGGGGTGATGTGGTAAGGTTTGGTAAATTTTTGATAAAAAATAGACTTTATATGAAGAAAAGATGTCTTACAAATACATGACCATTATATTTTAAATGTATCAAGTTGGTACATATATTGGAGTGTTTTAATAAGATAAACTATATAGTATAGAAGTGATAGATGATATAAGTGAAAGTATAGAAGATAAGTGATGAAAGAGAATCATATTAGATAATGTAGAGATATAACATAAAGAGATATGTGAAATGTAATACTTGTCTATTATTTTTTATATAAACAAAGAGAGTTAGAGTAGGAAAAGAGATGTGTAATATAAATTTTATGAATACACATAATAACTGAGTAAAAACAAATAATACTAGACTTTAAACCACACTATATCTAACTAGGGTCATCTTGAACCACATAATTATTTGTAACCAAGTTGTATATTTTATGTCAACAAAAAATAAAAAAGTAAAAAGGCATACATTTTGGCTTCCTTCTTATTTTCAATATCAACCTCATTTTTGGAATTCACCCATTACTCAATTTCATTTTTTTTCAAAAACTAAAAAGGTACTTTGGTTTCTTGTGCATGGGCTTGGGTTCATTCTCATGCTCTAAAATGAGCATGACAAATGGATCCTCTAATTTGTTGGATCCAAAGTGTGAATTAAACCTAATGGAGTGGTGACACATACTTCCCTGAAATAAAATATTGTGTTCCATTATAAATAATTAACTTCATATTTATTTTAGTCATCACCTCAAGTATTTACCCCTATGTTCCCATATCCTAAAAAGAGAATAAAATATCCTTATTCATCAATTCTCTGTGTTTTAAATATTTCTGTTGTATCAATTAAATCATCCACAATGTTATACATATTGTTGAGATTAGAGGAAGTATCTTCATACTTTTAATAATTGTTGTCCCTCATCTATTCATGATCCTAAACATATCATTTCTATTCAATAGGATCCTCAAAGATATATTATAATCTAAGGAAAAAATGTTTTACTCAGTAATATCCTCTATGTTGCTAATTTTCAAGTCCTCTTATTCATTTTTGGGGTATGTGCACATACGTTTTTTTATTTTTTGTAATAATATTATAACATATAAGGAGATAATGTAAATGATATAATACTATCATCCTCTGAGGGTATACTAAAGATATATTTCCATTTATAAAACTCATGAGGATCCAAACATTTATTTTTAATGGAGGGGTATACACCAATGTCTTTCATTGAAACAAAAAAGACACTAAATTCCTTAACCTCTATTAATTCATTTATGTTCATCCATCTTCTTCTTTATGATTTATTTTGGATAGTGGGTCCCCTATCTTATAATGTCTTTTCTTCATTCCTAATCTTAAATCATTAATAGTCATCATCATAATCTTTAAGATAACTATCTATTGGAGGTTGATTTGGGAAGATTTGCACTTTTATTATGATATATTTAAGAATATATGACAATATTACTTGAGTTATTTTATCAATAATATTATAACACTTTTTTATCTTTTTTCTTTCTAGGGAAGTATTGTTTCTACAACATGCTTGAGAAAATCTATCAAATGAATTAAAGTCTAGAGGATTCAAATAAATTTTTGATATAATTAGTTTTCCATGAAGCTGAGTAAGTTAGGATATCATTTATTTTTTGTATATCAACATATTATTTAGTCTCTTCTCTTGCATTGTGGTGGTATGAAAAACCCATTATTGGCCCATTTATTTCCTTTAGTAGATATTTTAATTCTAACCATCTCTTGATATATATCCTTATAAATCACAAGGTCTTGGATAAGATGTGAGTCATTTTTTAAATAAGTCCCCTCTCCTCTAGCTAGAAAATTTGATTATTTTTATATTGGTGTGGATTTTGAACCATGAATACTTACATTATTAGGAATTTAGAACCTTTGGGAAAAAATATAACAATGTTAATTTTTAAAAATAAGTTGACCTTTGAAGGCCGTAAAATTATATATAAATCACCCATAAGTATTTTTATCTTATTTGTTTTATTTGGATCAAAGGATGTAGTGGGTAGTATGATAAGTAAGCTCATTAATTGTATATGGCTAGATTTGGGAGCTTGAGGGAATAATACTATGAAATGTAAACAAGTTATTTTACCATATTATATGATAAAAAAATTATCTACCCAAAAACAAATATCTTATGGGAAAGTGTCCCCTCCTAATTATTTTATAATTATAGTGAAATCATAGTCAAAATCCTTTTAAAAGTATAAAAATGGAAAACCAAATGATGGAAAGAATTTTGAAGCTACCATTTCCCATGTCCTTTTTAATCATAAGTTAAAATAAATGACATGATATAAGGCAACCCTTTTGATTGTAGATAAATTCTCAATTAGAGCCACAACATTCACCCTTTCTTTTAGTTGACTACACAACCTTTTTCCCAACAAATCCCATTATGATACTCATATTGAAGGAAGATATATATATACAAATCCAAGGATTTTCATTTGAATTATGTGGCCAAAATCATAATAGAACATCATCATTCATAATGTGGTGTACTAAGCAAACATTTAAAACATCTTTGAAGTGATTAATGGGAATAATAGATCCATCTCCATATAATTTAGAAAGGCTTTTAAGTGATATTTTAGGAATTTGGTTACATTATTCAAAAATAGTTTGGCTTCCATATGTTGGAAAAATTAATGATTAAGTGGTCTATAAGTGACATTAATACATTAAATTATATTCTTAAATAAATAATAATATATATTTTTGTTTAAATTACATGATTTAATACTCGCCTTAATAAATAATAAAATAAATTATAATAAAACATACCATTATTGGGTGGGAGGTTGAACCCATTGGTTACAATAGTTTAATCTAATTATAACTTATTTTACATGGTAAATTCATTAAATTGATGCATTCTGATACACATAAGATTATGTGCATTAAAATATTTGAGATATTCAAATATTGATTATGTGAATATGATTTAATAATAATAAGTGAGTAGAGGTGAATGTATTGGGTAATTTATTTCTCAATTAATGAATAATAATTATGGGATTTTTACCTTTGTGTGAGGTTTTCCATGTATATCTAATGTTGTGTATTTATTTCTTTACTTCAATATTCTTATCTAGATCCATATATCTTTGTATATGCATATTATATCATGTTTTTAGAGAAAGTTTGGTATGTGTTGATTATTGGCAAAAACTTATTGGATCCTATACAAGCATTTTTCATTCAGACTTAGACTTATATAACCTGGTGTATAGTCATAGAAGGTATATAGGTTGGGTAAAATCATTATAACATAACCATGGATCATGTATATTTGTATCTCAACTTTTGGATCAAAACAAATAACATAACACTCCAAAAGAACATTACCTAAAAGTAAATCAGCCTTCAAGTTTCCTTATGGTGTGATGGTATGGCTTGGTATAACCTGAGAGGGTGGAAAACTAGTAAAAATTTCTTTTCAATTCACTACAACTAGTACCTTATTATAATGTAATGGATCTTTACATTTTTCCTCTTAAACCCTTCTTATAGTCCATTTGAATAATCAAAATTATAGTTGGGTTAAAATTTATTCCACCTGGACATGATAGTATAACATGTGTGGGCTATAAATATGAAACAAAATAGTTTTTGACATAAAAATTCAATTTTTGATCTTGTATGTCAATCAAGTGTTGTGCATAGTGTTGTATGGGTGATTTCAACTCCTAGGTTAGCCTCCTACACCTCATCTACTATGCCCTTACCTCCATCCCTATGACATTGTTTTTGTATGGAATTTCAATGGTTAGTATAAAGTTTACAAAATTTATTTATTAAATATGTTTTTTTATAACTAGAAAATTCCATGAAAATAAAAATGGTGTGACCCTTTCTAATTAAACTTTTTAAACATAAATTAAAAAATATAGTAAATGTTTTTTACATGACATTATTTTATATATATTTTTTATTTAAATAAAATTCATTAAATATAATTTAAATAACATGTCTTGAATTTAAAGATTTATAAAGTATTGTATGGGAGTTGGTAATTTTTGTTTTTTTAAATAGTTGTAAATGAGAGGTAAAAGGTTCAAAACAAACTAAACCAACTTTTTGGGCAAATGTATTTTTGGTCAAACTTATTTTTGAAAAAATATATTATTAAGTAAAAATTTATATTTTATTCGTTATACCTTGAAAAAGATATTTTGTGACACTTATGACAATTGTGACACTTACAATTGTTGCAAGTTTTTTATTTTTTTCAATTTTTTTATGTAAAATTAAATTTTTATTGTTATTTAAATGCTAAAATATATTTTTTATTACAAAATTAAAGTTTAAAATAACATTTTTAAAAATCATTTAAAAACCTTTTTAGTGTTGTTTTAGTATAAAATAAAAACTAAAAAGTATTGAACTTTGAAGGGAAGTTATGGATTCTCCAAATTTCATTCTAGATTAGTCACAAATGTTGAATGGGTAGAAATAAAAAATTTGTAAACTATAATTAAATATAAATTTATGTCTTAAAAAATTTGTAAAATTATTGTCAGGAATAAAAAACCTTAGTCAAGATACATGTCATGACTAAACTTACTAATGCATTTCAACAAAAATCACAAGAAGCCATGTCTATGATTTTAAGGAGTGTAAAGGATAAATTCCTACTACATATTGGCAATCATGTTTTTCATAGATATATCCATAAAATCATTGAATATATGCATGAGGGCACTCTCTAAAAATTCATTAGACTTATACTTGAATTTCTTACTACTTCCATGAAAGATGATGAAAAAGTAGTTAATTTTCTTGTTAAAATTAAAAACATTAAATCTTAGTTAGGTGATCATAAAAGTAATCTTATTCAAGATCATATTTTATAATTTATCATTCATTTAGATATTCATGAAAATTTTGACAATTTCATTTCTATTCCTAATTATAAATTCTAAAGAAAAGTAGCCATTCCTAACCTCAGTACACTATTTGCTCTTTTTATTGAATAAGAATAAGTGATGTCAAAATTTGACTCTAAGGTGAATTCCACTTAAGCACTTTTCACACTTAATAGTGCTTCTAAAAACACTATAAAAATTTAATCTAACTCTAAACCTAACCCTTCCAATGGTAAATATGGGACACCAAAATCTAGAAACAAAAAATCATGAAGTAAAATTTAATGAAAATTGTTATCTATGTGGTAAATTTGGACATAAAAGAGAAGATTGTTGCAAAACTAATAACATATATAATTTTAAAAAAAAAAAATTCTCTAATCAAAATCAACATAAAAATCAAAACCAAAATCAAAAAAATAATCATGGTCATAATTCTAACACTATTGAACTATTTACTACCTTATTTACTTCTAATGAAAATGAATGGATTTTATATACTGGTGCATCGCATCACATGGCATGTTTATAAAATATTTTATCTAACACTATATATTATATAACATATATATATATATATATATATATATATATATATAGGTGTTAATTCATTTCTATAAGATAATAAAGAAGTAAAAACTAAATTCAAGAATGTATTCTTAAATGATGTTTTCTTTGTTCCTAAACTTAAGAAAAATATATTATCCATTTCTAATCTTACAGATGATAATTTTATGGTAGATTTTATTAATTATAAATGTTTTATTAATAATAATGTAGGTTATTTGATTTATAAAGGAACTTAAAAGAATGAATTGTATATGTTTTATGCCTCTTCTACATGTTATCTTTCATTACAAAGTAGAAATGAATCTCAATTGTGGTATGAAAGACTAGGTAATGTTAATTTATAAGTTTATATGATATGTTTTTTCATGATAGTATGGTTGGTATTATTGTTATTTATTATTATCATGAACATGTGAGAGATATTTATGTGGTAGGCAACACACTATACCCTTTCAAAAAAATCATGATGCTAACTCCTCTCATCCCTGAGAGTTTAGTCATAGTGATGTTAAAGGATATCTATAGATTAAAATATCTTAATGGTTATTTATATTTGTTAATTTCATTTATGAATACTCTAAGATGATCTGGTCTTATTATATTAAAAATAAATCTAAAGTGTTACCTAAATTTGAAGAATTTAAAGCTTTGGTTGAAAATTATTTTAACTTTTCTATAAAGAGACTAAGAAATTATAATGATCATGAATACACTAGTAAATAATTTTATTAATTATAAATTAATTATTGTATAAAAATATATTTAAAAAATTCATATTCCCCATAGAAAAATAGAATTGTTGAAAGGAAAAATTGAAGCATACTTGAAATGACTAGATTAATGTTGCATTCTACAAATGTTCTTATATTCTTATGGGCCAAAGCCATGAATAATATTATATAAATTATAAATAGAGTCCATGCTAAATATTTTAATATTTATACACCCTTAAAATTTGGTATAATAAAAAACTAAGTGTTTCTCACCTTAGGATATTTCATAGTCCTACTTTCATCTTTATTCCTAAAGAAAAAAGAAAGAAACTTGATCCTACCTCATATTATCACATTTTCATAAGTTATGGAGGAAAAAATAAGGTATTAAGGTTTTATGATCTATCTAAAATATAAATAATTGAAAATATGAATGTTCAAATCCTTGAGAGATATTTTTGTGAGCCTTTTATGAAACCCTCACAAATTACTTATTTCAGAGATCTTGACCCTTATGTTATTTCCTACGAATAAATACATAACCTAGATGATGTTGACCTAATTTTGGATAAATTATAGTTTGAGGAACCTTATTCACTTTGGTTTCCAACTAAAAGGTCTAAATGGGTTGAATCCCTATTTCAGTCATCAAATCTTGATAATCTTAATAAATTGACTAGGAGTCAACACACATATCATGCTTTAATGACTCTTTATGAATGTGAACCTCAATATTTTAAGGAATATATTCAAAAATGATAGATTTAAATTTGTTATGCAAGCTCAATATAAATCCCTAGTTAAAAGATAAATTTGATATCTTATTCCACCTCTACCTAAAATCTATATTGTTAGTTCTTTGTGGCTTTACAAAATCAAATATCATTCAATTGGTAAAATTGAAAAAATAAAATCGAGATTATTTTCTCATGGTTTTACTCAAAAACTTAGGATTGACTATGTTGAATATTTTCCCCCTATATAAAAAATGAGTATTGTTAGATTGTTTATTATGCCTGTAGCTTAGAATGGTTGGATTAAACACCAAATGGATCTCGAAATTGTCTTTCTAAATGGAGATATAGAAGAATGAATCTACATGACTCAGACTAAAGGTTTGAATGAACATAACAAAGTACATTATGTTTGTAAGTTAAATAAAACTATTTATGGTTTAAATCAATCTCCTCAAGCTTGGTATTCTAAAATCACTAGTTATTTTATAAAATTAGGTTTATCTAATTATTATTATGATAATGATCTCTTTGTAAAATTTGAAAATAGTCATTTCATATTAATTATATTATATTTTGATGACATTATTATTATTGGAGATAAAAATAGTTTAATTCATAAATATGAATATAAACTAAATCAATCTTTTGACATTAATAATGTAGGCATTCTTCATCACTTTCTAGAAATGGTTATATTTTAGGACAAAAATTGAATTATTTTATCTCAATATATTTTTATTTGATTAGGTAAAATTAATAGCTTTTACAAAGACCTAAAATTTGAGTATAAGTATGAGTATGAAAAACTATAGAAATTCCCAAGGGATGATGAATAAAGTATGGAATTCCCAAAACAACAAACTATCAAATAGAGTAGAAGACATAATAAAGAAAGTAAAAAGGAAATTAATCAGGGAAGAAGGAATTTTACATGAGTGCCTTATAGGCATCAATGTCCTTTGTCTACTCCATTAGCCTATTTTAGTGATCTTTGCTAGGATTCTATTGATCAGACCTTCTACATCATCTTGTGGCATTATCATCCTCAACTTATTCTAAGGAAGTTCCTTTTTTAGTGTCCTATTAATGGATGATTTGAGATAGGGTTTTGGACAATAGACATCCACCACTTTAGTGACCTATTTTTGTGGAATACCCTTAGCCCTAGCATATTGGGAAAATGATTGTATAATTTTGGAAGCTTCCATGATAGAGTTCCAATCCTTTATCAGTCTTGATAGACAAATTGTAGCTTCATGTAGTTTATTGTTGAACCCCTACAACTATTTTTTGTTCATCCTAATTACCTTTGGAAGGAGGGCCTTACCTTTACCAAAAGACTCTGTAGTATTCCCTTCCTCAAACACAATAGGTTTTGGTTTGATTACAATGAGTTACATAGGGAGTTCCCTAATGATGCTCTTGGATACGGGGATTGTGAGGGAGCATCTAGGAAAAGGGTGGTAGGAATCCATGGTATGATCTTCCTCAAGGGATTCATATTACTTAGGAAACCCTCTTGATGGGGCTTCCTTACTATGCAAGTTCTTTCAATGTTTTACTAACAGAAGGATAAGGCATTGATGAATGATTGTGTTGGCTTTATTTATTTGTAAGGTGAGTGTTGTGAATTCAAAGGACTTAAGTAGGAACTAGGTAAATCTAATATTAAATAATTAAAATTTATTAATTAGTAGAAAATGGTGTAAAAATACAATCATAAACTTACCTTTGAGGGTAATATATTTCATAATCTACAAGTACACCTCTAGTCAATACCTTGGTAGGTCCATGCACATGAAGCCCTTTCTATCAATTTTGATAGTCTCATAAGTCATAAAGTAACTTTGCATTAGTTCCATCTTATTTATTTGGTCTTTGTAATCTTTATCCCCCTTGTAGGACATACTAATGACCTCACTAATTAGTTCCTCAGTAATAGATATCTTTAACCCTCTTTTGTCCATGATTATTTTATTCTAAGAAACTATAAACTCCTTTATGATGGATAAATAATTTAATGTAACCCTCTACATAAATTCATCAAGATCCCCTTTATGTAATTTTTTCTATAATTCCTTAATGGTTTAGACCTTAGAGAAAGAAATTAAATCTAGTCTATCCCTGTCACCCCTTATATTGTTCTTATCTATGAGAAAGATGTTTGAAAGGTGTTTATATTTCACAATGCCATGGTAGTACTCAAAATGAAAAACCTCAATATATATTTAATAATGAGTTTCCCCCACTGTATGTTACTAAATACCCATATATTATGATGGATAAACATGATTTTTAAATCCTCTTGCTTCAGATGTGAGTTCCACATGTGTGGTCACCACTCCAACACCTTATGAAATAATGGATTGATTTTGAATTTATTTAGTAATGTGTTTAGTGATGTATATACATTATTCCAAATAAATAAAATGGTAAGGATAAATCTAAAGTTAATATGTAGATCAGCACCACATTTCCTTTTTGTTCAATATGAAGGATGGATGAATTTGTCATCTCCTTCACAAGTCTCTTGGCATCATTGATGAGAGATTTGATTATGAGATAAGGGTGGTTTTAACATCCAAGGAATTAATGATGTTAAAGAAGTATTCTTCAATGATTACTCCACCCAAATTTATATTGGGAAACATTATAAATATCCTAAAGTGCCACCTTAGCTTAGGTCACATAATTGGTGGAAATTCTCTTAGGACTAGCATACACAATAATCAACATCTCCACTAAAAATATGATGATCCATCCTCTACTTGAAATAACAAGATTTCCTTTTAAAACCCCATTAAAATTAATATTTACCGAATCCTCAAGTGGTGGATTCTACCTAACATATTTTCCTAGTAAATGTTTGGAGTGAGAAATGATTTTCTATTCCACATCCCATTCCCTAAGGATTATTTATTTGGTAGTAGATCGAGGATTTTTATTAGTGGGGAAAGGCCCTCTAATTTTTTATAATGGATTGGCAAAGATAGAGAGACCACTTTGGGATGATATATTTTATTGGAAAAGATACCATCATTTTGAGTTTTCCAAATTGTTTAGAACCAATGTGGGAGGGCTAAGGACCAAAGAAAGTAGAAGGATAGGAGGATCCAAGGTGGCTTCCATTAATTAATGAGATAAAGGATGTTTTCAAGTTTTACCTAAGATATATTGAATTTATCCAAAATCTAATTGAGAATACATTAATTAAAGTAGAAAGAAAGAAATAGATGGTGGATCAAATATTTTACTTCCTTCCATAGGGGGCATCTACTAGGTAGAATAAGTCCTTTTTTGGCTAGATTTTCCACTATTAAAATCTTGTCTTGAGTTGTCAGCTAGAAGAAATAATTTACCTTAGGTGTGAGGTGTTTTATCCCTAGAGATTTATATTATTCCCACTCATAGTCCAATTCAAGTTCAACAAGGTGGATAGAAGATACTAAGTAATTCCCACTATCTTCAGCCACCCACAAGAGGTGGTCATCCTTAGGGAAGATGGGAATGTGGATTTGATTGAGAGAGTAATTGAGATCCTGAACTACCTACACATCTTCAATAATGTTTCCATCTAGGAAGATAACCTTCTATGCTTTCAAACCACCAATATCTTCCAAATAATCTTTAACCTTATTGGTTGAATATTTTATCGATCAACATACTAATAAATAAAATAGGTCTGATCAGCCAAAGTAGGAAGATTAGTCATCCAAATGTGTAGGTTTACCACATCAAAAGGGGACTGATCTCTCCTCTCATCAAGGGGAGGTTCCCTATAGATAGGCTATATATATATATATATATATATATATATATATAAATAGAAAATAATACTTAAGGGTAGGACAAACCATCCATCTCTCTTTCTTCAGAGATGATGTGTGCGGATCAAAGGAGAAACTCAAGGAAAATGATAGAAAGCACTCCTCTTCTTAAGAAAACTACTATTCAACAAGCCACAAGAATACTCCAGGTAGTAACAAAAAAATGTAACAAAGGATGTAATAACCAGCAAATGGAGATGCAGCACAAAGTCTCAACCTAAATTTCTCAAGAGTAAGATACGAAGGACAATGAGGGCACAAAGTCATCCCAAAGTCCTTTACATAGAAATGAAAAGAAAACACACTAAAGGAAATTATGGGGGCACAAAGTCTCTCCACACTTGACTCTTCAGGACACCTTCCTGACTATTGTCACTAATTCTACTTATTGAATTAAAGGAACAAAAAATATATTGAAGAAAAAGACATAAGAACAGTTTCCTCAACAACAAAGATATTACAGCATAAAGTCTGAAAAGTCACTTGCTTTCTTATTCCAGTAACAAAATATGATCAGCAATCTGAGCTCAAAGGCTCAGTAATGCCTTACAATTTGGGTAGAGTTTCATTCTAATTGTCAAAAAGAGATCCTTTTACAATAGAAGAGAGTCCCTTATATAGCCATTTCAAGAAGAACTCAGGAATAGTAACACATCATGTTGTGTTGGATTTGTTAAGAAGATAGGTTGGTACTTGGGGGAATTTTACCCATTTGATTTTATCAATGTAGGGAAACAAGTCACGCTTATTGAAAGTGTGCAACTTTCAATGTCCACCTAGCGATCTAATCTTACCTTCATCATTCCTCCTTTCGTGGTTAATTGAATCAGAACCTGGATTCAGTTTGTTATTCTATTCCTTCCTCGCTTTCTGCTGGTCTTGGCCTTGAATTCTAGGAATGCATTCTGATCTATAAGCTCAAAGGATTAATAGTTATTTTGTTATCTTCAATTTGACATTCACGTGCCCGTCACTATGTTTCCAACAGCTAGTCAGTTGTGTTGAATTTGATGTCTTCGGGCACATCACCCCTTTGTCTTCTTTCAGCTTTCTGCTTGGCACTTTTACAGATTGGGATTGCCCTTTTGGGCCTTGAGAAATAACCCATTTTGATTCAAAATAACCTTCCACAAGGATATCTATCCTTTAGATAGTCTTTAAATGGCCTTTTAGGCTTCTTCAGGCAACCCTTCAGCTTCCGAAAGTGTCTTCAAATTGGCAGCCAAGAGTCCCCCGCAAGGGCACCTGCCCTTCAGGGTCCTTTGGTGGCCCTTCAAAAATTCTCCTAGGCTTTTCCCCGTGGACGTTTCCTGCAGACATTTTCCCTGAGGAAAATTCCCACGGACAAAAAGTTCAGGGAAAATTCCTGCAAATAAAAAGTCTACAGAAATTTGTTTCACCAAGTCTTTGAACAAGTCTTCAGATTTTTTGCCCGCATTTGGTTCTTTGATTTCTTTTAGACTTTTTATTTGAAGGAATTCCTTCAGACAAAAATATGAAAGAATTATGTCTTAGCCAATTTTAAAAGCCTTAAACAAATTTGAAAGAATTACATTTTGGCTTCCTTGAAAATGACCCTTCTGAAGGGTGCTTTTATCAATTAAGTCTCCTCCGCAAGGGCACTTGTCCTTTGAGAGGCTTCCTTTTGCATTGAACCACCCCTTTAAACATTGGCAATGAACCATTCCATTGAACCATTTTGTTGAACCAATCAGTTAAACTAAGGCTTTGAACCAAAAAGGTTCAAGCTGATGGTTCAATTGAATGAACCGACTGAATGAACTAAGCATTGAACCAAACATTGAACTTGCCTTTGAACCAAGTCTTTGAACCAAAATGTTGAACCTTTTCATTGAACCAAGACATTGAACCAACTGTTGAACCAAGTTTTGGTTCAACGGTTCAAACAAAGCTTTGAACCGGCTGATGAACCATTTGATTGAACCAAAAGACACTAAAACAAAGGGAATGAACCACCCGAGTAAAATAAAGTGTTGAACCACTTAGTTGAATTGAGCCATTGAACCAATCCTTTAGTTGAACCCACCGTTAAACCTTGAACCCGTTGAACCTTTGAACCAAAGTGGTTTAATGGTTCAACAGTTCAATGGTTCAAGCCGCCTTGATTCGGCCAAGTGTTTTG
Organism: Torreya grandis; assembly: GCA_037957365.1. Classification (NCBI taxonomy): domain Eukaryota; kingdom Viridiplantae; phylum Streptophyta; class Pinopsida; order Cupressales; family Taxaceae; genus Torreya; species Torreya grandis. The sequence goes on along the minus strand of JARHVA010002292.1, from coordinate 1,275,161 downwards.
AAGCCAATGAACCAATTGAAGTGATTGAACTTTGAACCTTGATGAAGTGTTTAACTATTGCCAAAGACATTGAACTTGTTGAACCTTGAACTCATTGAAAATTTGAACCAAAGTGGTTTAATGGTTCAATGGTTCAATGGTTCAAGTCCTTTTTGCTTGAATGCTTGCCAATAAACATTTCTCATTGAACTTAGGCTTTGAACCAATTATTTGAACCAAAAGATGTTGAACCAGAGGATGAACCAAATGTTGAACCTACTAATGATGTTTGTTGATGGAGATTTCTATTTTAACCAAGGCACTGAAACAGTCCCAAAAAATGACTAAGTGTTGAAAAACTGATTCTTTTGACTGAAACCACCTACAAAAGCCTTTGAACCTTGTAAAAATGAACCTACCTGTAGAGTCCATAGATTTTCCTTTTCCTGCACAGTCTATAGATTTTTCTTCCTGCTAAGTCTGTAGATTCAAGCCTACAGAGTCCATAAATTTAAGCCTATAGAGTCTGTAGATTTAAGCTTGTAGAGTCTATAGATTTATGAAAAGCTTGAAAACTAAAGAATTTGAATGCCCAAGACAAATTTTGAAAAGAGAAGAGATAATTTTGGTCTGTAAGACTAAAATAGTTCAAATGTTGTCCCAAAAATGAAGCTGATATTTTTTGGGGGATAATAGCTGGCTCCAGTTGGGGGACTTCTATCAATTTCAAAAGGAATTGAAAGGAGTAGAATCTAGAATCTCTAGTGTCTTCATGTGTACCATTGGGCTATGGAGTCATGCTACCTAGAAATGAAAGGATCCAAAATGGAAACTAATAAAACAAAATAGAAATGAGAATTATACAAATATACATATATACAGATGTAAAGATTTGACACTTCAAGAGTTGAAATGTTTCAAATGATGCCCGTTGTGGGGCAGGGAAAAGAATGTGCCATCCTGATATTTCAATAGAAAGTTATTTTCACCAATGTGCTGATGAATTATAAATGGGCCTCTCCAAAGTGAGTCAAACTCTCCATGCATCCCCTTTGGTTCTCTTCTTTTGTCCCACAACAAGACTTGATCCCCAATTTGGAAATCATGATTTTTGGCCTTCTAATCAAAGAGTTTCTTTAGCAGACTTTGATGAGCAGAAATTCTATCAACCACCATGGTTCTTTGTTCTTCCAGCTTAGCTAGGCACATGATTTTTTTGTCAAGAAAACTTTCATATGTCTGATCTTCAATTGCCTTTGCCAATTTCAAGGTTGGTAATTCTAAGGTGATTGGTATCTCAGCATTGATACCATAAAGGAGCTAAAAAGGAGACATACCAATTGCCCTCTTTGGTGTGATTCCATCTACCCACAGAGCATCAACTAATGCTTTATGCCATGTTTTTTGATTATCATCTGCTAGCTTTTTGATAATAGTTACCAAATTCTTATTGTTGGACTTAGCTTGTCCATTCCCTTGTGGAAAATAATCAAAAGAGTGAGAGAGCATAATTCCATAATGAAAATAGAATTACATAATCTCTTGAGAGGTGAGACAAGCTACATTATCAGTAATAATTTTAATTAGAACTCCAAACTTGGAAATGATATTCTCTTTGAGGAAGTTGCATATAACTTCTGAAGTAGCATGCTTAGTTGGGATTGCTTCTACCCACTTGGTGAAATAATCAGTTGCTGAAAGGACATAATCATGTCCAACACTTGAAGATGGGTTTATTGTCCCAATAAAATCAAGTCCCCATTGCTGGAAAGGTTCTTCTATGATCACTGGCTTGAGAGTCATAGCAGCTAACTTGGGTCTTCCAACAAATTGCTGACAGAGTTCACATTTCCTTAGTCACTTATGTGCATCTTGGAAAAGAGTTGGCTAGTAATACCTGGCTCATAAAATCTTGTGAGCAGTCATAGGAGTAGAAAAGTGTCCTCCACAAGCCAAATTATGGAAAGATTCCAAAAGCTAGGTTTGTTGTTCTTTGTCTACACAGCAAAGGAATACTCCATCTATGCTTCTCTTGTACAGGCTGTTATCCCAAAGGACAAAATTGGCAGCTTTCAACTTGATAGTCCTCATTTTTTTTAAGACAAATGAGTAGGACATTCACCATAAGTAAGGAAATGAGTGATAACTAAATACCACTCATTGGTAGTGGAGATAAAAAGGACTGTTGGTGTCTCTTCCACTTCAGTTTCTTCATCCTATGTGTCTTCTAGTTTATTATCAGCAATTAATTGACATAGGCCTTTACCTCTGACCAACTTTGTCAGCTTGATGTTTAGATCAAAATCTTAGATATTTGCAATCCAATTACCTCTTATTGTGCCAAACTCCTACTGAGTTAATATAGACTTGATTATAGTGTCATACACTAGGGCAGTAGTATGTGAATTCGGAATATAGAAGCAAAATTGTTTGACTACTTTTACCAAGACATAAGCATGCTTCTCTATATTTGAATATTTTATCTCATGGGTTTTGAGAGGGAAACTCATAAAAGAGATAGGTGATTCCATACCTTCCTTGTCTTGTTGAACAAGAATCACTGAAAGAGTGTGTTTAGACACATAGCTATATATGATGAAATCCTTGTTGTAATCTGGGCAAACCAAGGTAGGAGCATGAGTAATGGCAGTTTTGATATCCTAAAATGTTGCTTTACCTTATTTATTCTAGCTAAAGATAGTCTTCCCTTTCATCATGTTCACAATGTGTTTAGTCTTCTCAACAAATTTGGGGATCAATCTCTGTAACAAACTCACCTTTCCAAAGAAAGAATGAACATCATTCTTACTTGTAGGAAGATTAAGCTATTGAATAGATTTGAATCTATTTGAGTCAATCTTTTTGCCTTCTTTAGACACAATGTGTCCAAGGAGTTTCCCCCTCTGTTACTCCAAAAATAGACTTTTTAGGATTTAAGGAAATACCATTCTGGCAGCAATGCTCCAACACTTATTGTAGGTGACCTACATGATCAGATCAATGCTTTGAAAAGATAGTCAAATAGTCAAGGTATACCACTATGAATTTACCAATCTCATCTTTGAAAGCTAGATCCATAGCTCTCTAAAAGGTAGCACCAGCATTTATTAGACTAAAAGGCATTTTCCTATATGCAAATGTACCCTAAGGCATGGTGAATGTAGTCTTGTGTTGGTCTGCCTCACCAACTTCAACTTGATTATAACTTGAGAAATTGTCCAACATTGATAACATCTCTACACCTGTCATTGTTTGAAGCACTTGATCCATCTTTATCCTTCAAAGATGCTTGATTCAGATTTCTGAAATCTACACAAAAGTGAATTTTTCCATTCTTCTTCCTTATAGGCAATATGTTTGTAATCCATGTAGAATGATGAATTTGAAAGATAATTCTAGCATTTAACATCTTTTGTATCTCAGATAGAATAGTACATGATATTTTGGATTATACTGTCTAGCTTTTCAATTATATGGCATTGAGTCAGCCTTGAGAGGAATGTTATGATAGATTTCATCTGGTCTAGGAGACTTCAAGTCTTCATAAGAATATGCTAAGACATCCATGTATTGATAGAGTAAAGAAGTGAACTTAAATTTTTCTTCAGCGGTGGAACACTTACCAATATTGATCATCTTGGGATTTTCTTCAGTAGACAGATTCACTTGTTTGAATCCTTGAGAGAAATTTGAGTCTATTTGTTGTTGTTTAATGAATCTATCATGTTTGCCAAATAGATTTTCAAGAGAAACTAGGCCTTTAGGAATTTTATTTTCTTTTAGCTGTAAGAATTCTTCATTTATATCTAAACTAGATTCAGACACAGATTCATTCTTCTAAGGTTCACTACCTTCAAAACATAATTATTCAAAATTATCTTTTCATTCCAGGAAGGCAATGATTTGATGATCATCATTGAATACTTGCCAATGATCAGCATTGTCAAGAACACTTGGTCTATAAACCAGCTCAATGGTATACCTATCTTCTTTGAAATCTAAATGAGGGACTAAGAGAGTTCTTGAAGCAATAAGTGCATTAGCTATGTCATTAAACTCTCTAGGTATGGCAAAAATGTTGAAAGCATTAAAGCTTTCAATTTAGTCCCAAACCAAGTTATGGTAGTGGCATAATCTTTCATTCTTAGTTTGGTATAAATTCCTCACTTGAAAAACTACTAATTCAACATCCCCTTTGGCATGAAGAAACTTGATGCCTTTTTCTTGAGCAGCCTTCATGCCCAGCAATAGACATTCATATTCAGTTGTATTGTTAGTGTTGCTAAAATATAATTTGTAAGATAAAGGGAACATATCTCCTTGGGGAGATATCAAAACAATCCCAACCCCTGAATCGGTAGAAGAATAGCTACCATCAAATTCCAAAGTCCATACCTCATCTGATGCTAATTTTTCTTTAGACTTTTCTTTATCAGAGATGAAGGATCTTTCTTGGTCTGTGCTACAGCCTACTAGTTCTTCTGCTGTTCTTGTTGAACTAATTTCTGAGTTGATAATTTTAGGTGTTTCATGCATTTCATCTATAGATAGAAAATAGTTACCCATACATATAGATTCAAAAAGAATTTGAGCTTCAAGGGCTAATGTCTGGGTGACCACATACTTTGCTTCCTTTTTAGGGAGCAATCTCTTCATCATGCCTTGGACAGGGATCTTTGCCTCAAATAAATCCATGCTTAGTTCTCCTCCCACATCTTTGTAAAATTTTTGTCCAAGCAGAATGCCATAAGATGTTGGGATGTCAGCCACCAAGACAATCATCTTAATTCTCTTGTTTGGAAAGGCTTTAAATGCAAACTAGGCATCTTTGATTTACCCCAACAATGGTACTTGCTTGTTCTCCATGGAGAAGCATCTCCCAAAGGTTTTGGTCAATGTGAGACCAAGAGACTTAGCTACTTTAGCTAGCATGACATGATTAGATGCACTTGAATCTATGATATAGTTACTCAGCTTGTGGCCATTAATTAATAGGGAAACATAGAAAGGTTCTATTTTTCTAGGAGCATTTGGGGGAGTAATGACCAGATTATTTGGAATAGGTGTGTTGTTTGAAGAATTAGGAGTTACCTTTTTATCCTTTTGTCCTATAGGGATGGTTTGGTTTTTAACATATTGGACTAGTTTATTCAATTGGTCAATATTTGATTGTAAATATTCAAACTCAGACATTTGTATTTTTGTCTTTTTGACATGATTGATTATGTCAAATGGTTGAATTGGACTAGGTACAGAGAAAGGTACTTTAACTTTATAAATTTTAGGAGGGATAGGAGGTGGGATGGTTTGCAAATTAGAAGTATAAGGGGAAGGTGCAATTGATGTATTTACCTTTTGGGTGATTACTAGATCTTTTGGCTAAAAAGGCAAATTAGTTCCATGCTTGACAGTTGTGACTGCTAGTTGTGGTTGCTCTTTTATCTTCTCTTTATCAACTTGCTAGACTGGTTGGTTCTTGGATATGGTAAACACTACATATGATCCATCAAAATATTCTCCTTTACTTCTGGGTTCATCCTGGTAATTCAAGAAACCAATGTGGGAGTCACCAATTGATTCTTCTTGATTGTCTTCAAGGAGATCAACGTCATTTTCTTGATTTAATTCAGGCTGATAAGAGAATTTTGATTCTTCTTTAAGATGTCCCATTGCTGAATTAGTTGGAGGAGCTTCTAGGGCAAGTTTCCCTTGTGGGGGAGGAAGGTGATTCTATTTCCCTTGATACCTGGTAGCATTGCCCTGATATGACTGATTTGGGAATGTCCTTCTGTATGAAGGAGCAAAAGACATTCCTTGAGCCATTTGCTTTTTGAGAGCAAGCAACTCATTTGTTATTTTTTGCACCATTGGATCTATGGTACTTGTAGATGCAAATTCAAAAGATGATGAAGCTCTATTTCTATTTGGATCTCTTCTTATCTTCCCTACTAAGATGAGATCATCTTCTACTTCAGTGGCCAAAAGTTGAGCTACAGCAAGATCTATTTGACCAGCACGTCTCAAGAGAAAACTGACTTTAGGTACCTAAGAATTAATGAAAAATCATTTGAGATTCTTAGTTGTAGGTCTAGCAATTATAGGGATTCTATTTCTCAATTTGTCAAATTTGGCTATGAAGTCTCTCATAGGCTCATGAGGCTCTTTCTTCATCTGTGTAAGTTGAGCCAGAAGTGTATGTGCATCTTTTGTAGGTTTGAATTTGGCTTCAAACTTAGCTTTGAGAGTATTCTAATCAATCACAGACTGAGCCTGTAGATGATAAAACCAATCTATAGTAGCACCTTGCAATGTCTCTACAAATAACCTAACTGCTACATCTTCAAATTCTACTCTGATTACTCCACAAGCTATGCTAAAAGTTGCAATGTGCTCATTAGGGTGAACTTTCCCATCACCATAGAATTTAGGGAAGTTCTTCCTTGAACTGTGTGGAAGCTCATGTAGAGGTGGAGTAAGATTGAGAGGACCAAAAGCATTACCCCAGGGGCCTTGAACTGCCATTGTAGGAATATGAAAAGGAGGGATAAAAAATCTTAGAGGGGTAATTATAGACACAGCGTTATCATCAGTAAAAGTAGATACTTCATCTGGCAATGGAGATCTAGCTTTAGTAGGAGGAAAACTCTTGGTTCACTGGAGATGAGATGTGAAGGAAATAGATCAAAATCACTTTGTTGTACCAACTCGAATATAGGGTCAATGATACCTTTAGCCCTTTAGCTTCATGTATACCTTGAATCTACCAAATTGTGAAACAAAAGTGGAAAAGAATTGACCTTACTTCAGTTAAAACTTGAGGCTTTAAATTGTGTGTTCTTCCTCAGTTAGTGTGGAGGTGAATGGATATATTATGAATGGATAATGGATATGATATCCTTAGTGAAGTTGCCAAAAACTATTGGTTGAATATTTTGTCGATTAATGTACTGATAAACAAAATAGTTCTAATTAGCCAAATTAGGAAGATTAGTCATCCAAATGTGTAGGTTTACCACATCAGAAGGGGACTGATCTCTCCTCTCATCAAGGGGAGGTTCCTTGTAAATAGGTTATATATATATATATATATATATATATAAACAGAAAATAATACTCAAGGGTAGGACAAACCATCCATCTCTATTTCTTCAGAGATGATGTGTGCAGATCAAAGGAGAAACTCAAGGAAAATTATAGAAAGCACTCCTCTTCTTTAAGAAGTACTATTCATCAAGCCACAAGAATACTCCAGGTAGTAATAGAAAAACATAACAAAGGATGTAATAACTACCAAATCGAGATGCAACACAAAGTCTCCACCTAAATTGCTCAAGAGTAAGATATGAAAGACAATGAGGGAACAAAGTCATCACAAAGTCCTTTACATAGAAATGAAAAGAAAACACACTAGGCAATTATGGGGGCACAAAGTCTCTCCACACTTAACTCTTCAAGACACCTTCCTAACTACTATCACTAATTTTGCTTGTTGAATTAAAAGAATAGAAAATATATTGAAGAAAAATACATAAGAATAGTTTCCTCAACAACAAAGATATTATATCACAAAGTTTAAAAAGTCACTTGCTTTCTTATTCTAGTAACAAAATATGATCAGCAATCTAAGCTCAAAGTCTCAACAATGCCTTACAATTTGGGCAAAGTTTCATTGTAATTGTCAAAAAAGAGATCCTTTTATAATAGAAGAGAGTACCTTATATAGCTATTTCAAGAAGAACTCGAGAACAATAACACATCATGTTGTGTTGGAATCTATTAAGAAGATAGGCTAGAACTTGGGGGCATTTTACCCATTTGATTTTATCAATGTAGGGAGACAAGTCATGCTTATTGAAAGTGTGCAGCTTTCAATGTCCACCTAGCGATCTGATCTTACCTTCATCATTCCTCCTTTCCTAGTTAATTGAATCAGGTCCTAGATTTAGTTTGATGTTCTATTCCTTCCTCACTTTCTACTAGTCTTGGCCTTAAATTCTAGGAATGCATTCTAGTCTGTAAGTTCAAAGGATTAATAGTTATTTTGTTATCTTCAATTTGACGTTCATGTGCACATGTCACTATGTTTCCAATGGCTAGTCATTTGTGTTGAATTTGACGTCTTCAGGCATGTCACCCCTTGGTCTTCTTTTGGCTTTCTACTTGGCACTTTTCTAGATTAGGCTTACCCTTTTGGGCCTTGAGAAATAACCTATTTTTAGTCAAAATAGCCTCCTGTAAGGATATCTATCCTTTAGGTAGTCTTTAAATGGCCTTTCAGGCTTCTTCGGGTGACCCTTTGACTTCTGGAAGTGTCTTCAAATTGGTAGCCAAGAGTCCCCTGCAAGGGCACCTACCCTTCAAGGTCCTTCATCGGCCCTTCACAAATTCCCCTTGGGCTTTTCCCTATGGATGTTTCCTACAAACTTTTTCTCCTAGGAAAATTCCCACGAAAAAAAAGTTCCGGGAAAATTCCTACGTGGATGAAAAGTCCACAAATTTTTTTTCCACCAAGTCTTTGAACAAGTCTTCAGATTTTTTGCCCACATTTGCTTCTTTGATTTCTTTCAGACTTTTTGTTTGAAATAATTGCTTCAGACAAAAATCTGAAAGAATTATGTCTTAGCCAATTTTAAATGCCTTAAACAAATCTGAAAGAATTACCTTTTGGCTTCCTTGAAAATGACCCTTTTGAAGGGTGCTTTTATCGATTAAGTGTCCTCTGGAAGGGCGCTTGTCCTTCGAGAAGCTTCCTTTTGCATTGAACCACCCCTATGAACTTTGGTGATGAACCATTCTATTAAACCATTTCATTGAACCAAAATGGTTCAAGTTGATGGTTCAATTGAATGAACCGATTGAATAAACTAAGCATTGAACCAAACATTGACCTTGCCTTTGAACCAAAACATTGAACCTTTTCATTGAACTAAGATGTTAAACCAACTGTTGAACAAAGTTTTGGTTCAATAGTTCAAATAAAGCTTTGAACCAACTGAAGAACCATTTGATTAAACCAAAAGATGCTGAAACAAAGGGAATGAACCACCTGAGTAAAATAAAGCATTGAACCACTTAGTTGAACCAAGCCATTGAAATGTTCCTTTGTTTGAACCCACCATTGAACCTTGAACCCATTGAACCTTTGAACCAAAGTGGTTCAATGGTTTGAATGTTCAATGGTTCAAGCTACCTTGATTTGGCCAAGTGTTTTGAAGCCAATGAACCAATTGAAGCGATTAAACTTTGAACCTTGATGAAGTGCTTAACTCTTGCCAAAGACGTTGAACTTGTTGAACCTTGAACCCATTGAACCTTTGAACCTAAGTGGTTCAATGGTTCAAGTTCTTTCTTCTTGAATGCTTGCCAATAAACATTTTTTATTGAACTTAGGCTTTAAACCAATTCTTTGAACCAAAAGACATTGAACCAGAGGATGAACCAAACGTTGAACCTACTGTTGATGTTTGTCGATGGAGATTTCTATTTGAACCAAGGCACTAAAATAGTCCCAAAAAATGACTAAGTGTTGAAAAACCAATTCTTTTGACTAAAACCACCTACAGAAGCCTTTGATCCTATAAAAATGAACCTACCTACAGAGTCCATAGATTTTCCTTTTCCTGTATAGTCCATATATTTTTCTTCCTGCTGAGCTCATAGATTCAAGCCTGTAGAGTCCATAGATTTAAGCCTATAGAGTCCATAAATTTAAGCCTGTAGAGTCTATAGATTTATGAAAAGCTTGAAAACTGAAGAATTTGAATGCCCAAGACAAATTTTGAAAAGAGAAGAGATCATTTTGGTCTGTAAGACCAAAATAGTTCAAATGTTATCCCAAAAATGAGCTGATATTTTTTGGGGGACAACAAACCTTAGTACCCCTTCTCTCTTTGAATATTGGATAAAGGTTGTCCCATTTCCCCTATAATGAGAGGGTAGATTTAGATATCTAGGCATCATCCCATAAATCAATTTTCTCCCTATTCCTTATTTTCCATTTAACTCATTTTTTCATGATGTCCTTGCTATTGTAGATGGCTTTAAAAAAGGTAGACCCATTAGTGGGGCCTTCGTCCTAGAGGAAGCAGTCTTACTCAATCCCTTAAAAATATTTAGCCTTGATAATTTAGAACCATTATCTATCCTCTTTCATAATTTCTAACATGTTTTAGCAAGGAGGGCCCAATTCATAGTTTTAATCCTTCGCCCCACATTTTCTTTAGGGAGAAATTTTATTTTCCATGAGACTAGGTGATATCTAAAATGATCCTCTGTGCCATGTCATAATAATTTTTTTTTAATTCTATCTTGGTAACTACTTTACTAGGCATCTAGAACATCAACATAAAGTATACAGGGATGCTCTATATTAAGGCCTTAAGTAGTTATAATTTACTTACCTGAGTGTGTAGGTGGCCTTTCCATCCATCATTTTTTTAATTATGTTGATGAGTGGATTCTATAATTTGAAATCCATTTTGCCTTCGAAGAGGGTATGCCTAATTAGGTTGTCAAGAGGTGACTCACTTGACATTATAGAATTATTGTGATCTTTTTTTGTAATAGATTGGGAGTGTTGATGAAGAATAATAAACTCTTTCAAAATTGTATGCACTGATTAGATACTATTTCATAGTTCTTGAGGATGATCTTAAGATGTTTGGATTACGCTATAGAGGCTTCCCCTAGAATAATCATGTCATCAGCAAATTATTCATGGACAAATGGGTTGGTGTTAAGAGCCACTTAAATGCCTTTGATAATATGTTGTGCCTAGGCATTAAACAAGCTTTTCCCCAACATGTTCACTATAATGATGAAGAGATATGGGGAAAGTGGGTTCCCCTCTAAAATCCAATAAGTACCCTTTAAGGACTCCAATGATTAAGATGGAAAATTTTGGCATGGAAATGTAGTTCAAAATAGTTTTCTTGATGTTTTCATTGAATCCCATTTTTTAGAGGATTTTCATTATTAATCTCCTAGAAACTCAATCATAGGCTTTATTCATGTTGATTTTAACAAACATGCCTTGTCTTGAGGGTCTAGAGATGGAGTGGATGGTTTCATATACCCTAATAAATCCATCCATTATTTTTATCCCAAAGACAAATACTCCATGTTGTTTCCCAATCACCTTATCTAGAAGAGGTTTCATTCTTTTAACTAATATGACTGAGAAGATACTATATATAGTATTACATAGGTTGATGGGGTAAAAATCTTGAAGATTATTTGCCCCTAGTTTTTTTAGAATAAGGACTAGAAATGTATTATTCATTTCTATTAATATAGTTCCAAATTGGATTAACTATCACAAAACTACTTCAACTTTGTTATGGATAATATCCAAAAAAATTGAAAGAAAAAAGGGGGGAAGCCATCAAGAAATGGGGCCTTAAACCCCTTCATCATATAAAAATTCATTTTTCACCTTTTATACCATTAGGATTTTGATTAAAGTAAGCATTATCAAATGTGGTGATGATGTCACTAAAGTTCCTCAGAGTTTTATCTAGGAAACCATCTTTTATGAGAAGCTTTTTAAATAATTTGATGGTGTGGAAAGTAATATCCTCTATTTCTTCATTGAATTTTCCATTCTCCATTTCTAATTACATTACTATGTTCAAATTCATATATCTAGACATGGATTGATGGAAGAATTTGGTATTCATGTCTCTTTCCTTCATCCAAGTACACCTAGATTTTTTATGCTAGTATGCCTCTTCCTTCACCTTTAGGTTATGTAACTAACTCAAAATTTATTTCTATTTCTAGTATAGTTTCTCATTATTCCCTTGAAAATCTATTGATTCTTCCATCATCATGATTTCCTCCAAATATTTTTTTGTAAAAAAATGTTACCAAAAAATTCCTTGTTCCATCTTTTCAAATTCATATTCAAAAGTTCATTTTTTGACCAAGATACACATATCTAAACCCAAGAAAAATTATTTCTACCATTCCTTTAAAGATTCAATCAAGTTTGGGTGATATAACAACATGATTTGAAATCTAAAATGGATATAATTTGGTTTTGAAATTCTTTCACCCTCAAATACCAGTGGGTTGTGATCAGAGTCAATTCTACATAGAGAGGAAAAAATGTTGGTAAATTGGATATCCCAATTAATAAAAATTATGACTCAATCAAGATGGACCTGAATCAAGTTGTCTCCCATCCTCTTATTAGACTAGGTGTATGGGATAAATTTAATACCCACATCTATGGGACCCACTCCTGCAAGGAATTTATTGAGGTTTAGCATGCTTTCAATGAGATAAATTTATCCCCCTTATTTTTTCCCTAGGAGTGAGAGGATTATTGAAATCACCAAAAATAATCTGATTCCATCTTTCATAAGTTTTACAAAATACAAAGAGTTCCTCACATAACTTTCTCCTTGTATTTTTAGAGTTTGGGGCATATATGTTGGATAAAATCCATTATCTTTACTACCTATATTTATAAAAAGGATAAAGACCTAGTCATTAGTTTTCAAAATTAATCTTCTAAAATTTTTAGATTCCAAAATATTGTAAGGCTCCCCTAGAATTAGAAGCTTAAAAATTAGCCTTTCTCCATACTTTATCAATGCACAAACTTATATCATTTTTATGAAATTTAGTTTATTAAATGAATAAAATAGTGGGACCATTTAGTTTTCTAAGATTACATAGGGTCTTATACTTTTTAGGGTTATTTAACCCTCCAACATTCCATATGAGGACCTTCATTTATTATCTCTAGTGATTTAAAGGGCTTGTTGAGAACCCTTTACAATTTATTTTTTCTTTCAATATTCATTGTTACCATTTGGGTAAGTCTATTAGTTGGTTTTGGGATGAAACCAACATTATCTTTCTTTCTCCTTTTCTTATTCTTGGATTGGGTTATTAAACCATCATCTTGATTAACTTTTAGGATTGGTGATTTTATCATGGAACATTATCCCTTATCCTTGGAAGCCCTAAGTAATGTTTATAGGATTTTTCAAGGACTTCCTATCTAAGAGTTTGATCTTCATAACTAACTAGGGAAGTAAATAGTAGGCTCCTTTGAGACAAGCTTTGGGCCACCTATAAAAAATATTCATGTTTTAGAAGTTGATTAGATTCTAAAAGAGAACCCACCATAGGTGATAGGGGTTGGGATTAAATAGGGAAATCATTCATTGTTTACATAGGGTTAAATTTAAAGAGTGTCCCTTAAGAAGAAATTTAGATCTCATCTAAAAGGAAAGGGTTCATCATGGGGCCCAACTAGGTAGGGGTGGAAAGGAGGGCCTCTACCAAGGGATTGACAAGACTTAATTAGGGGTTAGTCATATAAGGATGAGGGTTCACTTGATGTGGTGGATGTTTGGGGGGAATAACCACCACCACCTAATCTAGTGGTGAGGGCCTAATGGGCTTCCAGCCAAGGAGTATGGGATAGGCCTTCCAAAAGAAGACTAGGGTTCAGACCAAGAGTTACAACAATTAGAAGTGACAAGTAAAGAGAAATTATTCTTTAAATATAGAGTACCTATAGGACTCCTGAGTGAGTTTCACCAAGTGTAGCCATGGGTGTCCCAATCTTCAAAGTATATTTTTCATTGCATTCCAAAATTGGGGTAGATTTTTGGGCCCAAGCTTACTTGGGATATTCCTTTTGTATATGACTCAAAATATTACAATAAGGACTAATAATAGCTTTATTTTAATAATCTATATGTTGTGAACACTCACCATAATTATATTTAATTTTGATTATGTAAATAAATGGTTTGTTAATAGGAAGGAAGACATGAACCTAGACTACCACCATACTTTTACAATATAAGGTGAATAGGTCGATGTCAATGTGTTATCCTAGTATTCTGGCAATCCCCATAATGACTTATAAATTCCAATATTCCAAGGGGAGTTCTAGGATGAGAACTCACAACAAAACATTCTCCATCATAGAGTTGCTTAGGTTACTAATGACCTTCCACCATCCGATGGTGTTGCTCAATTTGACCATAAACCAAGGTCTTTCTTAGAATACTTTGATGCAATCTTCTTGGGTTGAGAAGTTAATCAAAAATAAACCTATGTCAAAATAAACCACCTCCAAGTGTCCTTTGGGTTTCCATTTTAAGTTAGCCTAGTTAAAAAAAGGGTCAATTTTTATATGGAACCCATTTACCCTAGCTAAGATGGATTTTACCAGTTCCACGTTTGATTTTTCCACCATAGAATCAAGTTTAGAGACACAAACCTCATTATTTTTTACTGAAGGGATGATTTGGAGGTCCAAGAGGTCATGTCCCACTTATTATTTTCCTTGTACTTTATTTTCCCAAGATAGGGGGTATATTATAAGAACATGACCCATTAGTATCCCGTTGTTTATCCTTATTGTCTACCTATATAATGAGAATTTATGTCAAAACTGAGCCTGTCTACAATGGCATTCCCATGAAGCTCATCATGTGGAGGCATATTGACTTATAATCTATCATTGATGTTCAGCTTATCCTAGCATAACTTTATGTTAGCATACTTAGAGTTGTTTTAGATTTCTCACTTAGATTGAAATTCAAAATGTTGATTGTGTTCAACATTTCCTTCATCTTCATTTCTCTCCATGATTGTATCTCGATTTAGTATACACATAACCATATTATTAAGTTTAATATTCTTGAATGTAAGCCTACACATACCCCTATTTAAATTGATGTTAAACTTGACCCAAACTTTCTTGTGTTAAAACTAACCCCACGCTTTATAGATATCTAGTTGGTAGTTTGATTTATCTAACTATTCCTAGGCCATCTATTTCATTTGTTATAGGTTTCATTTTTGTATTTATGAAGGATACATAATTGGATCATTTTAAATTATAAAAATTATTACTTTTGTATATAAAAGGACCATAAATTTTGGTTTATAGTATTATTCCATTGATAATGCTAATTTTTATGTTTATTATGATGTTGACCATGTTATTGATATTATATTTCACCAATCTACTTCTAGATATGTGTTTAAGTTTGGTGTAGGTGATTTCACTTGGAATAACAAAAATTAACTCAATGTTTATATCTATTATGTATAATAAAAGTATATAAGTGTTAAGGAAGCTACTAAATAATCCATGTGGCTACAAAGTTTATAAGAGGAACACCATTTGGATGTTTGTCATAGTACCACCATTGTATGTGACAATAAAAGTTGCATAGATGTGGATTAAAATGGAGTGTAACACCAAATAACTAATCATATTAAAATTCATATGATTTTTATATAATAAAAAGTCCTAAAAGGTTACATTGATCTTCATTTTTTACTACAAATGAATATGTGTTAGATATACTCATAAGAACACTTGGTGTTAACATTTTTTTCAATTTTTGTACACTATTAGTCCTCTTAGAGTTACCATTTATGAGTGTGCATGATAATGTTACTTACTAATGGCCATGTGTTTATTTATTATTATCAAATTTTAAAATCATTATAGTGAGTCCTTATATGTGATCTTTATAAACTTTACCATATGTGAGTTTCCAATGTACTAAATACTTAAACGCATATCTTGTAATGGAGGTTCTTATGTTATAAAATGATAAAAAAATGTTTGGTTGATTATTCATGAGAAACGATCATATGTATGTTTATGTGGGTTTTATGTACACTAAGTAACCTTATGAGGTAGCTTATAAAATTTTAGGATCTATGAATAAATATTCACTCCAAGGCATAAGTTTTGAGGTAATGGGTCTTATGAAAAACCTATTGGTGTAATATTAGTGGGTGAAGCAACTTGTTTACTATAGATAGTTCATCTATGGATGAATCTTAATTTGCTTGAGATGGGAAGATTGATGATGGATCTATCCTAAGGTGGGTGTCATAAAAATAAACTCAAAAGAGGGAAAGGTAAGGTAGAAAATAGACCCTATAGACAAAATAAGGTGAAACCTTTCTAAGCTAGTATTTGAACTAAAGGTGATATATCACCCATAAATATATTTGGATCAAATTCAAGCATAGGTTAATAAATAAAAGATAAGTAATTATATATATTTAGTGAAAGATCATGAAACCATAAAATGATAATATTGTAGAAAACACATGAATAAACTATCTAACACACACTCTAATTTAGAATAACCCACAAAGAGATGTAAAACCAAGAGAGTAGTGTTTAACTCTTCCATGAATGATCACAAAGTTTTGGAATGGGAATTTAACTCCCAAATATGAAATGACCAATCAAAGAGAGATATCTTCTAGCCAATGATAAGAAACAAGAGTAACACCATATATCTAAGTACACCTAATCATTCTAACTCAAGTGTAGGAATAATCCATTTATGCAGGAATAATCCCAATTAAAAATACAAGGAAAATAAATACCTACATTAACCCACCCCATAATAACAATTTAGGTGGGTATAATAAATGGGCCCTGATAATAAGTCCTGATGAGGCACTCATTACACATAAATTCTCATAAAACGGATAAAATAGAAAATCCATAGGAAAAAACTCTACCCCAGAGAGATAAAAAAGAAGAAGGGGATAAAAATACCTACCAGAAGCTACAACTACTTATAGCCACCTTGTATCCTATAAAGGAGATCTTTAGAGTGACTTAGGAGAAGTGAAGAGTGGATCACCTTATAATATAGAGTATTCATACCAAGTGCATGATGGATCTTAATCCATGGTGTGGTTCCTATATAATGAACTATGTTCCTCATGCATATTAGATGGTCCAAATACTCCATGTAATGATAGTGTATCTGAAGTAGAGTTAAAGAAATAATATGGAATGTCTTGTAAATGTTTAGAATATTTCTCAATGTTTGATAAGTCATGAATCAATTTACCTACTCCCTATAATGTACGAATTAGACTATAATTAGGTAAACCAATAAATAACTCCTAAATATATGGAAAATCACAAGGATATGGTGGAGGTGTGTCCCCATCACTATTGTATTCATTTGTGATATATGAGGAGTCCTTAATATAAGATATGAACTCAAGCTCAAAAATGTCATCAAGTCTAGGTGAGAATGATGAAGAATAATATATAGGAGAGTCAGGGACAAATTTTGAGAAGGTATATAGTCAAATTTGTTGTTCAACCACTCCCACTGATAAGATAGTATCGTTATCTAACTCTCTAACACACATTAAAATTGGAGTGAACTCAACTTGCATTCCTATACTCAGCTGAGTAATCTAGTAAATTGATGAGATATTATTTGAAATTGAGGGAATATTTATAACATTATTGAATGTTAATTCAATCACTTCAATATACCATCTATTTAAAACCTATGCAGAAGTGTCATATTCCAAATGAATAGTAGACATGTCATTTGGTCCCAAGGAAATGAACTCAATGTATGAAGAAGCCATGTGATGTGATGCACCAAAGTCAATGACCCATGTATGATTTTAAGGTTAAACTACAACTAAGGACATACCTTTCACTTTATTCTCGCCTATTTATTTTTCCTTTTCTTTACCATTATCATTTTCCTTGGAGGATTTTATGGTTGATGAAGATGGCTTGATAGACTTAAGGACACCTATATTTTTCTTCTCAATAAGGCTTGATAGGTGGTCAATTTATTTATTAAAAAAAATTATTTAATCATTATTTATTGTGCAATACCCATAATTTATCCTCTCTTTCTTAGAATTAACATTGGAAGATGAGGTCTCATTGGTTGATTTGGAGGAAGGAGGTTTTTGATCCTTTTCTTGATCTTTTTAATTTTATTTCTTCTCTTTATTGTTTGAAGCCTTCTCTTTCCCATTCCTAAAAAATAGGGATTGATGTTTTTAGGACCTCACTATTCTAATTTATATCATCTTATCTTTCTCCTGAGTCAAGTTGGAAAAAAAAAATTTAAATAAGGTATATTTCATGTGATTCTAAGAGCACTTTTTGTGGCAAGGAAGGTGGAGACAAACATAAAGTAATATGGACCCAAATTTGAGAGAATTGATATAATAGGTTGATCATATATATTATCTACAATAGATTATTTTAACTAAAATCTTAAATTTTTAAACTTAGTGAATAAATATTATAGTGTGTCAAAGTCCCCTGGGCTTAAACTAATGAGTTCATTCTCCAATTCATGACATCTCATCACATCATGCTTCCCAAAGAGTTTTTCTAGTGTGGTCCATAATTAATTAGGTATTTTATAAGATTTAATGTGAAAATATAATTTAGTAGAAATATAAAAACTAACACAACTATATGCTTGATCACATATGTTGAACTATTCACTTTTATCTATATGTTGAGTTTCCTCATTCATAGTTATCCTGTAGAAGCCTTGTTTTCTTAGAGAATGTAGTACATTTTTTCATTCATGATAATTGAATGGATTAAGATATTAAAATGACTAGAAATCCATGATAGAATAAAGGAAATTCTAAAACTAAATGTATAAAAATATGAACATGTATCATAGCACCCCCCAAATTTAGCACTTTATAATTTAGTGAATTTATAAAATAAACTATTCTAATGGAACCATAATGGAAAAATAAAGACTTTTGAAAATAATGGCACTCAGTTTTGAGTTTCCTATTAAAAGTTACAATATTTTTAATTTTTTCACTATTAAATGGTCTAAATTTTAAAAAAGTCACAAATTTTCAAATGTTCTTTGACTAGAAAAGAGTGGGCATAGCCTTGAAACTAGTTGTTAGAACCAAAATTGAACTAGGGACCTCTCATAAAGAAATCCAAAGTATTAACCACTGTTAGAATCACCCCACATGTGAATTAAAATGAATAAAAGTCTATTTGACCTTAGTCTATAAATAAAGCTTAAGAAAATAAATTTATTATGAATTATTTAGAAAAACTTTTCAAGTAGACTTTTATAACGTAGATTTGTGGCTGAAAGTATGGAGGCACTGCCAAGGGGAGATTATAGGATTCAATTCTATTGTATAATAGATCATGGCATTACTTGTATGGATAATTATAAGAAGGATTTTAATGTTTCTTTGACCTTTACTAAGGATATTTATGGCATTGGAGTTGTTATGAGGATTAGAAGGAGGCCATGGGAATTGATAGTGTCATGAAAATTATGGTGTGAACATCCCAAATAAATGTAGGTTGAGGTTTTATTCCATTGATCAACATAAGACCAATAGGGTTTAATGGAACCATAGTTTAAATATTCCATATATGTCTAAAGGAAATCATATATGAGGTAAATAACCACTAAAAACATAGCTAAAATAGTTGCTAGTAGGTGTTCACCATGTATGCTCTATTTTTGAATTAGTAGAGCATAATACACACTCCACAAGTCCTTTTTTCAAGGAAAATCATGGTGAAGAAAATGCTTGACCAATGTAGGTATGGATCACATTTGGAATCAAATAAATGAAACCCATATCTTCCCCTTAACTTATGGATTTACTTCTTAGTGTTACTTTGGAGGCTGTCAAAGGCATCTCCAAATAGTTATAAAGTTTTTGTACCATTGACAATTAATACCATAAAACCAATTTAGAAGATATATAAATTAAATAGGATCATTCCAGTGAATGGAGATGGAGCTTGGAAAGGGAATAAACATTCCTGCATACAAAACTAGAGATCTAACCATCTTTAGAAAATCACATAAAATATCTCAAAATTCTAAAAAACTAACAACATGTAAAACTAGATAAGTATATACCAACTTGGAGCTTAGATACCCTAATGGAACATCCACCAATATCTCTATATCAAACTCAATAATAGGGTTATAAAAAATATATAATCAATTACAAATATTTTCTAAAAGATCACAGAACCATAAAATCATAAAATCATAGATAACACATGAAAAAATTATCCAACTTACTATTTTAGAATGGTTCACAAAGAGATGTAAAAATAGGAGAATAAAATGCAACTCTTTCATGAATGATCACAAATACCTAGAATATGCATGTAAACCATAAGTCTAAAAATACCAATCAAAGAGTATCATGCACTAGTCAATGATAAGAAACATGAGTAACTCCCTATATTTAAGTACACCTAAACAAGCTAAATCAAGTGTAAGAATAATCCACGTGTAGAAATAATTAAAATAAAAAATATATATGGAAAATAAATAACTACATTAACAAAATATTGGACAAGTGATAAAAAAATTTTACTATAAACTATTGTAATCACACCAACAATCAAACCCAACTAGTAGTCTAAGGAAATAATAATATAATAAACTTAATCATATATAATCAAATATTGACACATTTGTAAGATTATGTTTGCACTCTATAATGGGGATTATTAATAATACATGAAAGGAATTTAAATTATAAATATCACAATATGAATAATTGTATTGAAAATACAACTCATGTAAATCCAAGAGACTAAGATACCAGAATGTCAAAACCTCTTGCAAAATCCATAGGTTTGGAGAAGAATCAAGATTTGCACATAAAAATTAATTGTAAAACTTTAATTAGAATTTAATTTTAATATTAATATCCAAAATTATCCTTCCTTTGAGATATGGAGGATACACATATACAAATTCTTAGGGAGGAGAAGGCCTCATCCCCCAAATGAAGTCTCAATTTACGTCTCCAAAAATAACATTTTGTACCAATCATCATGAAAATCATTCATGTACAAAAGTTTTTTCCCATAATATAATTCATCAATTATAATACTATATATATATGGAAAATAAATTATTATCCAACATTCCAAAAATTTTGAAACATGAAAATACACACTTATATTTATAAAGGTGTTAATGTGGGACCACTAGTAAAAGAAAATGGTTGGGTGATAGTTTTATAAACTGAAGTGGCCACTGTAGTTCCTTGTGGAATCAAAATTGGCCCTGCTATAGTATGCATTACTTTATGAATTTGAATGTGTGCTTGTCACTAACCTTGAATCTCCTTTTTTAGCTTTAAGTTGCTTGAATAATGTGTGTGTTATATCTAACTCATTGTTAACAATGTCAAAATTGAGAAATTAAGGTTTAAATATTTTAATGGCCTAAATCATCAACATTATGTGTTTTTATTCTAATATTTTGAACATGGATCTAAGGGCATTTACCTTGTCACCCTATCCTTAGTTAAATTTATTAGCTATAAAATATCATCATTAGTTTTATAAATTGTTAAATCAACTTGCTCAGATATATTTTCATCTGTTTTAAGGAGTGTTCCAAAATTTAGTCTATTAACTAACTCTCTAATAAATTTCATCACATTAGTGACCCAAAAATTCCTTCAAAATTTCTAAGGCCTCATTGTCAAGATTCATAAGATATCTCATTACTGCATTCGTATTTGCATGTTAGTAAAGGGTGCCATCACTTTTATAAATTACATAATTAAAGGACCATGTTGCATCTTGGTTAGACATTAGGTTAAATTTATTGAATTCACTACTTCTTGATAATTAGATAAAATAGGTGAGCCTTTTCTCATATTCTTTTAATTGATGCCATAGTTTGTGTACCTTTATCCTTTATGATTGTCTATCTCCTTTGTAAAATTGAATATTATTCAAAATGTTGTACATCCAAGTGGATACACTCTATACACTACCAATAATTTCATGAGGGGGATTAATGATCTATCTCTATATTAATATATGTTGTGCCTCTTTACTTTTTTACATCTCTTTCATGATCTCCCCAATTAAATCCATAAAAGCATAAAAATATAATTTATACTTATTTGGATCACTAGGATTATTTATATATTTCTTAGCCAAGGGAAATATTTCTTCTCTTCACTCAAACTCAATTTATTCCCTTATATTTATATTTACTACATTCCCCTTACTCAACCTATGAATGGTTCCACTCTACTTGTCAAAATAGGTGGATATTGTAGGTAATTTAGTGATGTTTTTTTTTCCTAATCTCTTTTTCCTTACAATTATTTAACCCATTGGGGAATAATAAATTCCCCTCTTATTTTGATGGACCTAGGTCTTCATAGCTAGAAGGTGGAGGAGTTATAGTAGGAATAATTATTGTTAGGGGTGATAATGATAACTTACTTGAAGATGACATTATATTGGTGGACAAACAATCCTTTGCCAAGGTGAGTGATCCATATGTGAGGTGAATTTAGCTAGAAGTTTAGTCAATCCAAGTGTTTTATCAACTATTATCCTGGTTGACTATATAGGTGAGGATTATGGCATGGATATATTTAACTGAGTAAAGGTTTCCAAGGGGTTAGGAGATTTATAGGATTGAAAATTGAAAATCAAACAAAATTATCAAAATTAACTCCTTTATTTCAAACCTTTCTTTGTGTTGATGGAAAAAAATGGAAGAATCAATTGAACTAGATAATGATGGCCCCATATTGGTCAAAGGAAATTCTAAAATTAAAATATTTATAATAGTGATAGAATAAATAATAGAATAAACCACCTCATTTAAATTTTATCTTTTCTCTTCCATGAGTACTTGTTGGTCTAAGGCTCTAGTCAAAATTTCCATTTCTTATAGGTTTCCAAAGATAATAGATTTATCTTTATTTCAACTTATCCTATTCATACTATTCATTTAGGTATCCCTCTTCACTTACATTTTTCTTAGGTCCCATCATCATTTATACATTTCCTTCCTCTTAATCAATGATATAGTCCACTAAGGATATTACATGCCCTTATTCCTATACCTCTTCTTCCTCCTCAGTAAGAGATTCTTCTATAGTAGATAGATAAAATTATGGTCTTTCCTCTAATTATTTATCCTTGGAGGAGGTTATAAGGAATTTAGATCTAGTTCAGTAAGTGGATATGAGGTAAAAAAGAGGTGAAAGGGATGATGAAATGATTGAAGGATCCATAGTCATAGGAACTAATACTATGGGTGGTGGTGAAAGAGTGAAAAGTGGAATAAAAGTAGTGGAAGAAAGTTTGGATGGGAAGGAAAATTTTATGGTAAGATGTTTTTTAGAGGATATACCATCATTTTTTGAAATAAATGGAGGTGCACTTACTTGAGATGCTTAAGGGGAAGGAAGAACAAATTAAATAGACAAGAAAGAAGATTGCATAAAATCTAGAAGACTTAATTGATTGACCATTATAAGTGGAGGCAAAGGCAACCCAAATAATATGCTCTTCTACTAGTTTGGATGAGACGTAACCTTCTCCAATATGTTGGTTATGAACAAAATTGTATTAACAATTGATGGATGTGTGGAGGCTAATTGAGGTTTTAGGAGCCCTTTAAGAATTTTTTTCCTAATTTGGGGATTTTTTCCTTTGGCCACTAGACTCTCCCTCTTGTATATTTGTCTTTTATATTATAGAAGAGGGAGGTTGGCTTTGGTTTTATGAGTATTTAGATTGATTTGGAGGTTTCTAATGACTCCATTATTTCTAGGCCTACTCCTTTGTGATGTTTGGGTCATACTATATGGCTTGGGGAACTATCATGGATATTGTTCTTCATTTAAGCCCATTATTTTGTGTCATTTTATGTATTCATGAAGATAACATTGTGATTATATTCTTGGATTCCATATGTGATGATCAAACAATAATACTCCTTGAGGAAATAGAGATAATTCTTGATTCTTTTCCTAGGCTCCCATTCTCTGAACTAGGACACATTTAAATTGTAATGGGATTTTACCTTCCCAACCTCATTGAAATGGGATCTTACCACAAACAATATCTTCCCAATACTTAGAGGATTTTTAAATTAATAGGCCTAATGTTTATGTCCTAGATCCTCATCTATACTATTATAAATTTTATTGGCCACCTCTTGTTTTGTATGTTTATCTAAGATATGTCATGCTAAGCATAAAGGAGCTTCCCTATTTCTTTCTATATTGATAATTTTGAAATTGGTATGATACCAATAACCCCCCCATTTACTTATGCTTATATTTATTTTCTTAGATAGCCTATGCATCTAAGTGCCATGAATAACTTAGTATGCTTGAGGATATATTTCCTCACAAATATTTTTGATTTCATTTCTAAATCAGTAGACAAACATGAAAGAATAGTATTGAAATATCTTAGTATACACATATTATGATGATGACTACCATACTTATCCATGTATTGTATGAACTATGTCAAATATTTCATCCAATAAATATAAAATCATATAGAAATTTTCATCAACTGGTCTTTAATCATTTTTGAACATTTGAGCTTTTAGTCTAAGGATTATAATCTCTCCCAAGGCAACAATCTTGTCTAAATTTAGGAGAATGACCAATAATGGGACCCATTACACTTATATGTAAGTAATGCTGGGAAAACCATAGAATATGTTTAAAAGGGCGATGATTATACTAATCTTGGGCCTAAATTTGATGATGCATTTGGAGTATATGGCCCCTTTGGGATTCAATCTCCAAGATTTTACTATCCATTGTTTTAATTTTCCCTCTACGGTGTTATACTCGAGCCACAAATTTTTCAAGATTTGATTATAAGCTACCTCAAACACTAGGATCCTAAGGTACATTTTAAATGCCC
This sequence comes from Torreya grandis, assembly GCA_037957365.1. Classification (NCBI taxonomy): domain Eukaryota; kingdom Viridiplantae; phylum Streptophyta; class Pinopsida; order Cupressales; family Taxaceae; genus Torreya; species Torreya grandis. Next base: position 1,250,662 of record JARHVA010002292.1, on the reverse strand, counting down.
TTCTAAAAATGTATGTGACTACATTATTACATTTTATAATGTGTATATAGTCTCCAGAGTAAGTAACATTAATTAAAAAATCATGGAAAATTTTAATATGAGGTAATACCTCTGGTTTCATTGCTACCTGATGAAGCCCCAAGGTTTTTACTGGTAGTAGGTAATTGATGTATTTATTATCATCCTAGGAAAATCAGTATTTTATAGAGTATGGTGCCATATATTCCATTACATTTCAAAGTGTTGAGTAATTTGAAAACTTGAACTTGAGGGAACTTTTATCAAATAGGGTGTCTTTATACTCAATATTTCCAGCATAAGAATATGATAAAGGGACCTAAACATGTGATGGTTTTGAAAAGAAGCCATTACAATAATTGAATCTATGAAATTCCTTCACAAACTAGTTTAAATAATGTTTCAAGTTCACTATAGAAGCTATGGATTTTTATTACAATCATGATCAATATTTTAATGTTCACTCATAGATTGATGGTGAAGTGACTTTACTGTTAATTAGATTTTATTTATATTTCCCAAAGTCTGCACCTTGAATTCTCAATCCATATGACTTAAATTTTAATAATATATTTTAATTTTATTCTCATTTGGATTTAAATTCCCTAGTTAACATTGGTAGGTTTATGAAGTTGTCATATGGAAATGTTTCATTGATCTTATTTTTATCATCATCTCATTTGAGATAGGTGTCAATTTCTTGTTTACTAGGTTATTTAATTTACATTCAATATTATTTATGTGTACTTGGGCAATCCATCTCCTAGATTCTAACACTTGTCTATTTATCACTTATTCACGTATTTTAGATTTATAACCTTGCTTTGTATGTTCCAAGGTTATGAGTTTATGTCATTGTTTGACATGTATCAATCTAAGGATTGCAAGAACTTAGATTCTTGGGGATTTATATATTTGAAAATTTTAAACTATTTCCATCTCTATGAATTCTCTACATTAGCAAAATATTGAAACATGGAATGATCCAAGCAACAATTCAGATGACAATTCGGGTGATGGGTCCACCCCAATTGATGGCGGAACTTTTGGGAGCCATAACTTTTTCATCGTTAACCATTGGAAAGATAATAATGAGGGGAAATTTTTGAGATGGCATGAGATTTTCTCAATGAAGTTTGACCCCTGAAAACCCAATGGAAATTCCCCAAATTTCAAATTTTAGTAGTGCAGTCTAAAAATAGTAAGTTTCTAAAAATAGTAATTCCTCAAATTCTGTATTGTTGTAAATCATGGAAGTCGAACCACTTAATCTCCCTTGATATTGGTGACCTTCCACATCCTCCTCACACATTAAAAACATTTATAAATTAAGATGTAACCTAAAATGGAAATTGGACATCTCTTCTCAGAGATAGGCATATGTTTAGGTCTAAAATTTTGATAAATAAAACATCTCTTTTCAGAGATAACATTATTTGAATTGTGTTGTTCTTATTTATGAATTATCTTTCAACCAAAGATTTTGAGTTTTAGATTAGTGGTATCAGAGTGGTTTGTCTTTAGAGTGTATTATCCCAAGAATAAGGTCAGATTATAAGAAGCTTGGGTGGAAAATTGAATCGGTAGACTATCCACCTATTCACTCCAAATGGTAGACAAAATCGAGACATCTGATCCTTTCAATGGTGAATGAATCCCTCCAACAATATCAAGCACAAATGCTACAACAATTCACTCAAATTCTTCAACAAATATTGATGGGAAATTTTGGCTCCTCATCCACACCCACACATCCTTTAAGGTTCAGGTGAATTTTGATATCCCTAAATTTGAAGGCAAAATCAATGCTGATGTAGTAGAAAATTGGTTGGATCAATTTTCATCTTATTTTTTTGTAAATAAATTCACTAATAAAGAAAAGACTATTTTTGCTCTTCTGAAAGCATCATTGCCTATCAAAAATTGGTGGGAAGTGTACAAAGAGAGATGCAGCGCAGATGATATTGGCCTTGAGACGGAACCTACATGGGATGATTTCATAGAAGCTATAAAATAAGAATACGACCCCATTGGAGAATATGATGATCTATATATAGAGTGGTAACAACTTTGCCAAGGTAAGGAATAGTCTATTCAAGATTACACTGACATTTTTCATTCTCTATCTGTGAGATTGGGCATCCAAGAAAGTGAAAAACATAAGGTTCTCAAATATCGTGGTGGACTACAATGGTACATACGGGGAGAAATGGAACTCTTCAATTTGGAAACCATCAGTGAGGCATACAAGTTCACAGTGAAGATTGACCAGAAGCATGGAAGAATGAATATAAAGAATCAACCTTCAAAATAGAAATGTGATAAAGAAAGTCAAACACGAGGCCAAAATTGGAAACAAAAGGAAGGAAAGACTAGGAAGTGGTATGATTATCAAAAATCTGGAACTCACTCCAAAGAAGAATGTCGAGCCATTAAGTCACTACTTTTTGAGTCAAAATCCTCAACATCTACTACTCTACCTCATATAGACCCTATAGTCAAAGAGGTTGAAGAATAAATTGTAGATGATGATCTTGAAGCCATTGCTGCTTCATCACAGACCCATGATGAGATGCTAGATGACAAGGAAATGTTGTTTCACTCTAAGTTATGGGTGAAAGGTAAGCCTCTGCATTTCATTCTTGATAGTGGAAGTTAAAAGAATTTAATCTCTGCTAATGTTGTGAAAAGCCTAAATCTATTCATGAAGCCTCACCCAAAGCCATAAAGTATTGGATGGTTGAGTCCAGGGAGAAACCTCTGTGTCACCCACCAATGTCTTCTCTCATATGCAATAAAAGCTTTCCAAGATGAGGTCTTATGTGATGTGGTCAATTTAGATGTTTGTGATGTACTCTTTGGTCAGCCATTCATGTATGATTGACATGGCATATATGAATCAATAACTTGAAGGATCACTCTCACTCTTGGAACATGGTGCTAAAGGGTACCAGAGGTACCACCTTCTACATTTGTCTCTCTGATTAGTGCTAAGAAATTTGTTCTCATGGTGGTCAAGCCACAAGAATCCAAAAAGGTTGATATTACGGCCTTGACTACACAAATAACAAAATAAAAAAAGAAAATATATACCAAGCTAAAGAAGTTCATGGCCTTCCATCCACAAACTGATGGTCAGACAAAAATGGTGAACAATCGGGCCCTACAGAGTTCTATAAATCACAGTCCCTTCCAAGTATGCATTGAGAATCAAATAAAAGTAAAACTACCACACTTGATGACAAATCTTGATGAAATTGGTACCATTACTTCTCAAGGAGGGAGGAATGATCTGGGCAACAATTCAGATGACAATTTGGGTGATGGGTCCACCCCAATTGATGATGGAACTTCTGGGAGCCATAACTTTTGCATCGTAGCTCTAATTGACTCACCGTTTGGATCGTTGGAAAGATAATAATGAGGGGAATGTCATGAGATTTGATTAATGAAGTTTTACCCTTGAAAACCCAATGGAAGCACCCCAAATTTAAAATTTTAGTAGTTCAATCTAAAAATAGTAAGTTTCTAAAAATAGTAACTCCTCGAATTTTGTATTGTTGTAAATCATGGAAGTCGAACCACTTAATCTCCCTCGAGATTAGTGACCTTCCACATCCTCCTCACACATTTAAAACATGTATAAATGAATATGTAACCCAAAACGGAAATTAGAAATCTCTTCTCAGAGATAGGCATATGTTTGGGTCTAAAATTTTGATAAATAAAACATCTCTTTTCAGAGATAGCATTATTTAAATTGTGTTGTTCTTATATTTGAATTATCTTTCAACAAAATATTTTGAGTTTTGGATCATGGAATGATCTTAGAGGATTGAATACTCAAAGCCATTAGACCAATGAACCTTTTACTTGATATTTCTTCTTTAAAACTCCTAGTTAATTAAAATGTTATAGATGTTAAGTTCTTAGAGATCAAAACCTTGGTATCATTATATTGTGGGGATCAAGGTCATTATCATTTGATTAATCCTTTCATCATCCTAGGTTAGCACAATTTTTACCCTTGTCAATTTATTAGATCTCATAACCTCAGGATCATTAGATAATTAACTTCATTTTGAACTTTTATGGTTCTAGGTACACATAATTACACCATAATGTGTGTTATTAAAATTTTAAGGCTTTGAAAAATTAGAATTTTAGTTAAATATAAAGGGTTTTGGGTAACATATTAATGCCATCTATCAATTTAATGAATCTTAGGGACATTGAATACTTGGAAAATTTTGTGAAAACTGAAGTCTCCAAGTAATGTATTAATGCCACCTATCCCAATATTAGATAAATAAAGTAGGGATTAACAGTGAACAATTTTCAAATATTTACCAATAGTACAATGAAAATAAATATTATTTGTGTTAGTCTAAATAAGCCATAAAGTCAATAATGAAAACCCAAGTTTTAACATAGATCAAAATAAACATTTAAGCTTTGATTTTCATAATTGTGGACTCTATAAATTTATACTTATAAGATAACCTTAGACTTAAGAAAATTGAAACTAGTGTCATGGATGTTGAAGGTTTATAAGACCTTGAATCAATATATTATAACAATTATTCACCCCTATTAAAATTTTGAAAATGGGGATGTGTGTGTTAGGGTACAAAAAATGGCAAATTAGTGGGGAAAATACTCATGACTATTTGAGAACCCATAATATTAGAAATTCATCATAATAAAAATTTAGTCCTTAAAAATGATTAAGTAATCCTTTCCCTAAAAAAATAAATTTACGTCTTCATACAACATACTAACCCTTTGTACTCCATTGATCTATGTGTGATTTGTCAATTCAATTTCCCCTTGTTATGAGAATTTTGACAAATTCATGGATAAACATTGTAGGTTTCATCATGACCTTATATTTTTTAACCATAGAGTAATGAAAGCCCAAGAATTAATCTAATACCAACCATGCATCCATATCCCTAACAAATATACCTCTAATTCTCAATCAAAGCCTTGATCTACTACCAACTAGACATCCATAGCCCTGGTATAGATTAATTGAATCACCCATATTCTATCAGTTTGTATGATGATTTTTTTAATTAAAAAAAAATAAAGGTTAAGAACCACCATTCACTAGGTATATGTATAACAAAACATATTTTGATGAAGTTAATCCATGCCAGTATGTAACTATTTTTATGTTTATATCTCTCATCCATGTTTTAGCATGTATTATAGTAGATGATATTTGGAAATGGAAATTATCTCTAAAATTTTCATGATTATATAATAGTAAATCCCATAGGTCATATAAAACTCATTCAATCAAGGCAAAACCTAATTCAATGATAACACATACCTCAATCTAATAGGCTCAAGTATTGTTAAGATAAGTCCTTGTGAAAACCATTTGTGTATCCTTGTAAATCATCCCCTTATTTCTAGTAAGTCTTTTGTAATCTTATCATATGAAATTAGTTTTTTCTATTCTAAAGTTTTATACAACTAATATATAAAGCATAACAACTAATATACTGAAATTAAATGCATAAAGTAGGAAAAATTTAATCTACGAAAGTAGAAAACATATTCTGTAAAGTAGGAAATATGATCTAGAAAGTAGAAAAGACTAAATTATAAAGTGGGAAATCCTAATATACTCCTA
>JARHVA010002292.1:1212500-1240000 GCA_037957365.1 Torreya grandis | reverse complement strand
CTCTTTTTGACTTTTCTGGGGTCAAACCAAGATTTTTATACACATTTTTAAGCATCACATTAGCTAAGGAACTTGATTCAACCAAAAAATTATGCATGTTCTTTTCAAACATTTGGATAGTTAGTAAAAATAGTGATACTTCAGGTTTGTCTTTATATACCATCATATTCACATGGGCAGATTTGGAATTATCAGATGTAAATTATATATTAGTTAGAAACTTTAGTAATAACTCCCTCTATTCATTGATTTGAGCTATTTCATATATGGTGATAATAGTCTTTATTTTATTCATATCATCAATAATGTTGTACCATGCTCTACTTTGTAGTAATGTACTCTACAAATGATCATCCATTTTTGGGGGAGGTAGATTATTGTTGGACTTAGAATATATAAGAGTATTAGCATTTTTGTTTGAAGGAGTTTACATTATGATTTTTATTTTATTATAAATTTTCCTCTATAAATTATAGAATGCATGGATATTAATACATATTATCCTCTAGTTAATTCTCATCTTCTACTAGGAGTGGGAAACCATATGTATTAAAGACCATTATTGTAATCAGATTCCTTGATGCATTGGATAAATATGGATCTAGATGGTTCAAAAAACTCTCTTGTCTTTCTAGTTCTTTTTGAAATATCTAAAAAGTAGTACAAAACTCTATGTAATCTAATTTTCCATGTTGTGTTGTATTTTAAACCTAAAACCAATTGGGCAGTGATGCTTCTAAGATATTTATTAATGAACCTTATTGAGTGGCTATTTTTATGTGTTATTTTATGATAGTTGAAAGGCCTATCATATATTTCAAATCTGAAGCCCCGATTTGTATTTTTTCCACAAATACTCCCCATTATTTTATGCATGCTCAAGAATTCATTACTTAACTTATACACCATCCTTTGCATATAATTTAATCCATATTTACTAGAGTCTATAGTTTCACCATTAGTGGTAGAAGTATTGACTAGACTTGAATTATAGATTTGGTGTTGATGGGATGTATGAACATGGTTATTCAAAAATATTAGGCTCTAATTTGGTGTAACATGTGACAAGGGAAACTTCATGTATGCTTGATTCTAATTTTAATACATAGTGTTTTGGTTGGCATTTGGAATTAAATTTAATAGTGGATAATTATGGTAGATATTGGGTACACCTAGGCTTTGTAGTTGCGGATTTATTTTCCTATCAATGTTGATAGATTTAGCATATGTTGTTGGTAGGTTAATGACACCTACTAGTCTATGTAATAACACTAAGGTTTTACGATCCAAGTTGTTCTTGTACATCTCAAGGATTAGTTCAATTTTGGGTTTATAAGTAGTTTCTAGTATCTAAAAATTAATTATAATCTAGAATTAAAGGCTCTAACGGGTTCATTAGTCTCTCTTCTCATACTAGAAATTTTTTGTTATATGACACTATGACTAATAACATATCCTTATTGACCTAAGAAGGTAATTTCACATTAGGCCCAATAAGTAATTGAAGCATGTGTGAGGTTTTTAAGAAACCAATCATAACAAACATCTTAGTGTGAAGGGGTAAAGCCTACATCCCACATTCTCATTGACCACATTCATGTATTGAAAGAAACTTCTCATTGACCTCATTCTAATTATTTAAAAAAACACCCATTAATGCCTTTATTTATGCATGCCATTTAAGGGTACCATAAATTTTAGTAATTACATAGTTCAAGGCCCATGTTTAATTTTAGTTGGACATTAGGTTTAGTTGGTTTAATGATATGCTCTTATAATCATAATTGGATTAAAAAGGTGAGATTTTTCTAATATTATTTTAACTAGTGCCATAGTTTGAGCACCTTTATCTTTTTTGATTGAATCTCTCATATGGAAACTTGAATACTATCATGAGGTGCATGAATGATATGTATTTATAGTAATATATGTTGTGAATCTTCTTAATTTTTGTACATATTTTTCACCACTTCCCCAAGTAAATAAACAAATAAAAAATAAATATTTTATATACTCAATTATATCATTGGGATTATTTTTGGCTTTCTTAGCCAAGGTAAATAGATTGTATCTTTTCTCAAACTCAATTCATTCCCTTGTATTTATATAGATTACCTTCTTCTTCTTCGGGCTATAAATTATTACACTCTATTTATCAAATTGAGTGGAGACTGTAGGTAATTTGGTGATGACTAGATTCTATATCTCATCCCTTTTTCCTTACATTTATTTAACCAATGGGGAATAGTAAGTCCCCCTTCTTATTCTAATGGACCTAGGTCTTCAGAGGTAGAAGGTGGAGGAGTCATCACAGGATTTATTTTTAGGGGTGATAATGAATCACTTATTTGAATTAGAAATTATAATGAAAAATATACAATCCTTTATTAAAGTGAGGGACTCCTTTATGAGGTGACTTTAGTTACAAATTTAGTTAAGCCTAGTGTTTTTTCAACTATCATTATGACTAAACTATATATGTGAGGATTGTGGCATGGGTAGTTCCAATTAAGATAAATGATTCCAAGGAACTTGTGGCCTTTAGGATTGAAAATTAAAACTAAAACCAAACTCTCCAAATGAAATCCTTTATTTGGAGCCTTTATTTGTGTTGGTAACAAAATAATGTAAGAATCAACTGAAGTAGATAATGATGACCCTAAAATGGTTGTATGTAAATATATAGTTGAATTATTTACAATAATTTTAGGATAAACAAGAGAATAAACTTGCTTATCTACATTATCTTTTCTCTTTGATGAGGACTTACTAGTCTAGGTCTCCAAGTAGAGTTTCTTCCTCTTGTGGGTTTCCCAGGATAAAAGATTTGGCTCTTTATAATTCATCCTCTTCATCTTCTTCATCTAGGGATCCCTCATAACTTACCTTCTACTCAGGTTCTACTCAGGTCTTATCATCATTTATACATTTCCTTCCTCTTCATTAGTGGCACAGTCCACTAAGGGTATTACATTCCCCTATTCCTCTTCCTCTTATTCCTCCTTAGTAGGGGATTATTCTATAGTATCTAGACTAAATGATAGTATTTCCGTAAATTTTTTAGCTTTAGAGGAGGTTAGAAGGACTTTATATCTTCTTAAATAAGTATCTATGGGGGAAACAAGGGGTGAGAAGAATGATGAAAAAAATTAAGGAACCATAATATTAGGAATTATTATCACTTAGATATTACACCCGCTCATTCAATCAATTAATCCAATGGAAACAATGGGATCATACCTAAGTTATGGGTCCTTAGATCCTTGGGGATGAACCTATGCAGAAGGATATATTTCTTCCTAAACTAAAGGCACTTGATTTAAGATCAGTTGTAGGCTTAAAATTATCCTAAAATACATATGAAAAACTAATATTATGCTTGTGGTCATAAAAAAGATAAGAAGAATTTGACTAAAACTTAAAGAGGTGATGTATTAATAGTCTAGAGATATCCTCCACTCACTCTAATAGCATAAGAAAAATATTTAAAATATTTATTTTAGCTACACATTCTCACAAAAAGATTATAATAGAGGTAAGATGAAGAAAGAACTTGAATAAGGGTTGTAGTGTCTACAAATTTCTTTACAAATGATCCAAAAGAGACTAAGCATATAAAATTGATCTCAAAGTAAGTAAAAGAGACTAAAATCCACAAAATTGAAATAAAATTCTGAAATACACAATGATACAAAAAGATTAAAGATGCAAATCTAATCTCTTATTGATATTTCAAGGCCTAAGAAAACACTACAAGTCTTGAAAAGAGTAGAGTCTTGTTATATCCTAAAGGTGGGATATAAAGTAAGGCATTTCCATCCCTAGATATAAGAAATATTAGCTAAGAGAGATGAGAAAAGAATTAAGAGAATACATAAATGTTATTTTTACACCATCAATACAACCTATGCCAGTAAAAAGGCATGGAGAATAGAATCACTAAGCTCTTCCAAAAACATTAGGCTTGTCATCATGATGACCTTCATGGAAGATGGGAATATTAGTGGGAGAAGAGACCTTACTTGTTTGTATTTTGTCATTCAAAATGATAAAACTTGATGGATATTCTCCTTCAAGGATGTTATATTTGAGAAAATCATAATAGTAATTTCCTTAACTCACTACTCTCTCCAAACATGTATGTTAAATATGATTGAAAGGTTGACTTTGAAGTACACCTCTTATATGATTTGGATCCTTGAATGTTAACTTTCCATTATTAACACTTCATGGAAGGGGTTATACACCTTTAGGAGTAGTTTATAATGCCTCTCATCCTCACTATGCTCTTAATGACCACTAATTTTCACCTCTAGTAGTGTTTGAAATGTTAGGGAAGTATTAATAATAGGATATTAACATTAAAGTTAAGGTGAGATGCTCTTAGAGAGGTTTAGAATCTAGATGATCACAACATCTGGCCATAAGAGATCTTTAAGAAGTTAATAAACAAGTATTTTCATGCTTTTAATATCCCATTTTTACTTATCATATACTACCATGTCATGTTCCCTTTCACAACTTCAAGAGGCCATTAGGAACTTGTTTCATGCTCAAAATTAGGTGTCGGGGTCATGATCATCTCCATTTATTAAATATTCAATCTTAGTGGATTTTTTCTAGGTTTTAACATGATTTTTATTCATATCCATTCTTCATGTAGTCCCTCAAATTTATCAAGAAACCCTAATACTCATTAAAATTTCTTAGCTAAGCCTGCAAACTCAAAGATTTCACCTTGGTGTTCTTAGAGATATCTTGATCTCCTCCAAGTTAGAAGACCTATATTATTGATCCCAACACCTTAAAGATTCCTTATAATGTTCTAAGAGAATTTTTTTAAGTTTTTGACCTCATTTCCCATGTTTAGAACCATTAGACCTTGATTACAGGACTTCATAAGCCTGAAATCTTGAAATTTTACTAATCCTGCATGTACTCATATCATCATCTTGCATTCACACATTAGTTAGTTATGAAACCCATGAGATAGGTCTATATACCTGATTTTACTTGGAAAATATTGTCCATTATATTTGTAATTATCTCATTTGATTTTTGAGGCCATCAAATATATTGTAGATCTATTTACTCTTAAACCATGATTTGAAATCTTGCACTAACATTACTTGAGCATGAATGGCAACCCTATCAAACTTAAAAACCTATTATTTACTATAACATTACAACCTTACTAATTATACTCTCTCTCTCATAAGACCATGATTAGAACATTGTAATCCACTTGAGATGATTTGGATATCTCATTAAAGACCTTGGAGACTTACTCCTTCACTATCCTATAACTTTAATATTATACAAAAACATGTAGACTTGACATGGCCTTATATAATATGTATCATAACCTAAAATATTTCAATAATTTTATAATAGTTTTGAAGTCATAAACCTATCCACCTCCTTATTTTTTATTTACATGTGCTTTGAAACTATCATGAGACTATTAAAACATTAATAAGTTATTAGAAACATTATTAAGCCTTCATGTAATCTCCTTTTTCACTTTGGGATTTTATATAGGTTTACTTAAGCTTTAAACCTCTAAGTTGTAAATTTTATGTTTCTTGAGGGCTTTAGGAACCATGTCTTCACTTCTATCAATTAGGAAAACTTTATGCAATATGAGAGATCTTGGAGATATCCCTATATTATATTTAGCATAATGAAAAACCTCTTGACAAGACTATAGGAATTTTTATTATTTTCCTTGAGTTTAAAAGGAATTATTATTTTTTTATTCCTTAAGAAACCCTCTTGGAAATCACAAGTTTTCCTATAAACTTTCAACACTTCAATCTCACTAATCTACCTACAACTTTCTTGGCAGGGGATTTAGATGCATGGGAGAGTTTTGTAGGCTTGGTTTTTTCCATTCCACTAAGAGATAAACATCTTAATTTTTTTTTGAAAGCTGAATTATATAGTTTCATACTTTTATAGGACTTTATAAACTAGAAACCTCATACAAAACTTGACAACTACTCTTGATAATTCTTGAGACCTTGCTTACTTCAACACATATTGTAGCTTTATCTTAGGCCTAATTGATTCCAAGTTTCACACTTCTATCCTCAACCACCATTAATTTCCTACTCAATCATGTAATTATATATGAAACCTTGATCTTTAGTTAACATTCAAATCTTATGAACTCATTCCTCATTTTGTAGGCGTGCAACTTATATGCAAAATTATCAAGGCCATGAAAGTCCATTTCTAGTTGTAAAGTTGAATCTTAGGTTATTTTTACTTAATCATATAATTAAATCAAACATAATATATTTAAAAACATTTTTAATCTTGCAATTTATCATTATCATACCTATAATAATATATATGCTTTGAAAGACCTTGAAGCTATCTAAAACCCTATCAAGTTTTAGACATGATTTAAACCCCCAATATTGAATCCATGAAACATGCTCACATTCATCATAACATTAAAAACATGGTCACAATATGTTTATAGATCTGGAGGATCTTGATAACCATGGTAAATCTTAAACCTAAAACTACCATCTCTCTCCTTATATAGGCTTAAAGCCTAGTTATATTGATTGGAAGAATTATTGAATCAATATACACTTTCTCAAATTTTAAAGATATTTTTTTGGCCCTAAAAAGGATATGGAGAGTGTCTAAAACCATATCTATTATTGTATATCCTTAAAACATTTTCTATTTCCACTCAATGGCTCTTAGGGTTGAAGGAAGGTTTAAGCCAATTTGTCATCCTTCCCTTGAAACAACATGATTTTAAGGTTCTCCCCTATTATCATAATTGTTGATAGTATCATAGTGACATTGTCAATCAAATCCATGCTTTACCTTGACCCATGCATCTAGAGAAATGTATTTAAACCCTTAAATGTGTCTTCCTTGAGTGACTTACAGGTATTTTTAGGGCTTATTAAGGATTTTTCATAGCCTTATTTTCCTCTCACTACCTATAAACACCTATATATGGTATATATAGACCTTATTAATGTCCCCAAATATATTTAATATACCATAAAACTCTTGATCAAAGATAGATCATCCATGAAATCATCCTATAGTTGACTATGAATAGGGTTTTAAATTGGTTTTTCCTTTTTTTAATGTTTGTGATCATTTATTTATTTATTAGAGGCATGTGAAGGCCTGAAGATGATGATTGGACCCCATTTGACTCTTTTTTTTTCTTGAATACCAATGATAGGCTCTAAAACTCTCAAGAATGCCTTGTAAAAACTTGGAACCTCATATCATTCTCCATGTGTTGAGGAATTTTATGCCTTGTACTACCTAAAAATCCATAAAGAAGGCTTAGTATACCTTATATATTCTTGAGGAATTGTTTTTTATATTTATCACATGAACCACACTTCTATACTTAATATAACTTGTGCATACAAAAACCAAAACATATAATTCTCTATACTTGCACTCACTCTTAGCTTGTTTCCTTGTGATTTTACTTGAAACCTATTATTTTCTTCATGGTGAACATTTTATTCATTAATGGGATTTAAAATTGATTTGGAGGATGTGAATTGATGGGATACATTATGTTTTATACATTGAAATTTTAAAAAACCTATGAATGAATGATTGCAACTTTTCATTTTGAAACTTCAAGATTTTAAGAGGTTTGAAATAATGAGAATGACTTGATTTTGGTGGTTTGACCTTGGGGATTTCTTTAAAATACCTATAAAAACACTCCTAAAATAATGAAACTTCCATGATCATGCTTGAGTCTGAGAAATGATCTAGTGATGGTCAGGTTTAATCTCCTCATGTTGGGAGAATTGAATATCACTAAAGATAAGAATTATGGGAAACCTCTAATTTAAACTCATTTTTCACCATTTGTATGGATTTAAGAGTTAGAACAGGGTACTAAAATATCAATAAATGACTCCTTGAAACTTTAATAATGCCTCATTTTTTGAAAATGAATTTAATGATCTAAAATGGAACCTCTTGACTCTTTATATCCTCATAGATATATTATAAGGAATTTTTATTTATTTCACATTATGTGCACTTGAATAGGCCTATAAAAGGTTATCATTGTACTAAAAAATACTTAGGATATTTTTGGTTGCATTTACCATTGAAAATAATCTCATATCTTCAACTATAAAATAGGCCTTTGTTAGGCTATTTTGACTATAAGAATAATATATTAAGACTAATTATAATATTATAAATTAAGGATATGTTTGGGTGTTTTTAGACATGAAATAAGGATTGAAAAGATTGAAGACATCAAAAATTACCTTGAAACACATTCCTTCATTGAAAAACCATGTAAATAGGCATTATGCAAGGACTGACACCAATTCATGAACTCATAATATGCCTGTTAACATTATGAAATGAAATAAAATGTTTAATGCAACCTTAATGACCTCAAAATAATTTCCCTTGGGTTAACACATCATCGTGAAGGTGATTTGGACTATACTCAGCTAGTTTTAGTATAAAATGATTAATCCCAATCATGTCAAGTGTCAAGTAACTGATGGTGGCTAGAATAGCCAACATGAACTACTATTATAGGTGGTGGTGAAGGAGTGGAAAGGGGATCAAAAATAGTGGAAGTAAGTGTGGATTAGAAGGAAATTGGTGTGGTAATAAGTGTTTTAGATGAGGTCCCCTCATAGGTGGAAATGGATGGAGGTGCACTTGCATGAAATTCTAGAGGGGAAGGAGGAAAAAATGAAATAGATAAGAAATAAGATTTCAAAAAATCTAGGAGACTTACCTGAGTGACTATTGTAAGTGGAGGTAAACATGAAATAAAGAATATGATCTTCAGCTAGTCTAGAGGATATTTATCCTTCTCTATGGTGGTGGTTGTGCCCAAAATTATATTAGAAACTAATGTATGTGTAGAGGTTAATTGAGAACCTAGGATACCTTTAATAATTTATTTTTTGATTTAGGAATTCTTCTCCGTTTGCCCACTAGACTCTCTTGTAGATTTATCTCTTTTATTATAGGAGAAGTAGATTGGCCTTTCTTGACTAACTATAAATGTTGAATTAGAGGCCACTGATGATCCATGATTTTTTGTATTAATCAACCATCTCTTTTAGCTATTAATTTTTGATGTTTGGGTCATATTAGATGGCTTGGGTGACTATCATGGACATTTTATTAGTCTTGATATGATTCCATACTTGTATGTCATCTGATGTGTTCATGAAGATAGCATGGTTTTCATATTCTTGATGTCCATATGTGGTTGTCACCCCTTTATTCTCATTGAGGATTTGGATATAGTTCTCGATACTTTGATTGGTTTCCCATTCTTTTAATTGGGCCACATCTAAATTATAATGGGATATTACCTTCACAACCTAGTTGAAAAGGGCTCTTACAACAAAATTTAGCTACCTAGTACATAGATGAGTTCTAAAGAAATAAGATTGATGTTTTTAGCCTATATTCTAAAATATGTTATTATGCATTTGATGAGACACCTCTTATTATACAAGTTCATCTAGGAAATTTCATGGTAAGATCAGAGGAGGTGCCTTAGTTCCTTCTATCTTGATAATTATGTAATCAAGGTAATACAATAATCCCCCCATTAAATTTTGCTTATTTTTAGTTTAAAAGATAACCAATGCCTCTGAGTTCCATGAATGATTTGGTATAATTGAGGATAAATGTCCTCATAAATCCTTTTGATTTCATTTTTTAATTTTTAGACAAACATGAAAGAATAGTCTTCACATATCTTATTATCCACACACTCTGATTATGTCTACCATATTTTTCCATGTATTCTATGAACTATGTGAAAGATAACATCCAATAAATATGACATCATATTTAAATTTACATCACTTGGAATTTGCTCATTCCTAAACATATTAACCTTTAGTCTAAGGATTATAATCCATCCCAAGGTAACAACATTGTCTAAATTTAGGAGAATGTCAAATAATGTGACCCATTCCACTTGTATATAATTAATGTTATGAAAACCATATAGTATGTTTAAAAGGTCCATGGTTATCATAATTTTAGGACTAAATTTGATGATGTATTTGAAAGATATGGCCATTTTGGGATTCAATCTCTAACCTATTACTATGCATTATTTTAGTTTTACCTCTATAGTTTTGTGCTTGAGCCACACATTAGTGAATACTTGGTTATAATCTATCTCAGGTACTTAGAACCTAAGGTACCTTTAAAATTACCTTATATAATGGTATGTGAGTGCATTCATCCCTTTTATAAGGTGTATACAGTCTCTAGATAAATTACCATTAAAGAACAAATCACATAATAAGTCAATACATAGCACTACTTCAAATTTTTCCACTTCTTCATGAAACCCCATGGTCTTGAATAATATTAGGTCATCGATGTATTTATTCTCATCCTAGGATAATTTATATTTTTATAGAGTATGGTTTTATAGAATCCACTTCATTCCAAAGTGTTGAGTAATTTGAAAACTTGAACTTGAGGGCACTTTTATCAAATATGGTGTCTGTATAGTCATTATTTAAAACATAAGAATATGTTGAAGGGCTTGAACACATGATGGTTTTTAAAAAAATAATTTCAATAATATGAACTATGTAAATACTTCACAAACTAGTCCAAATGATCTTACAAGTTTTCTAAATAAGTTAGGACTTTTGGTCATAGGAAGGCTGAAGATTATAATGTTCACTCATAGATTGCTGGTGGAGTGACTTTCCTCTTGATTATATTTTTCATATATTTCCCAAAGTTTGTGACTTTAATTCTCAATTCATGTGAATTCAATGTGAATAATGAATTTTAAATTCATTTCCATTTTGAGCTAAATTTGATAGTAAGATTTAATGGGTTTGTTTAGTTGAGACTTTATGTCCAGTCATCTTGTTTGAGAAATGTGTCAATTTATCATTTACTATATTCTTTGTTTTTCCTTCACACTTATTTATGTGTACCTCATCCATACCTATCCTACATTGTGACACTTTTTTGTTTCTCACTTACCCATGTCTTTTATATTTATAACATTGTTTTGTATCTTTTGGGGATTTTAATAACATGATTTTTCCATGTAGAGAAATCTTAGGATTGTAATAACTTAGATGTTGGGGCCTCAGATGTTTGAAACTTATAAACTATGAATGTCTCTATGAATGATCTGAGTTAATTAAATGTTGACACATGGCATGATCTCAGAGACTCAAATATATGGGACCATTAAACCTTTGTCTTGATATTTATTATTTAAAATTATAGGTCAATAAAATTTTCTAGCTATCAAGTTCTTAGACCTTATAACCTTGATACCATTAGAGTGTAGGGCTACAAGGTCATTATACTTTACTTAAACATTTTGTGTTTATGGGTTAGTATAATTATTCTACTTTTTAAGTATTTAGAGCTTCAAAAATTAGGACAATTAGATAATTAACTTTATTTTGAACTTTTATGGTTTTGAGTACATGTAATTTCATGCATGGTATGTTCTTGGAGCTCAAAATCTTAAAACACTTAAAATTTTATTTAAATTTAAAGGGTTATGGATAATTTAGTAATTACACCTATCAATGTATCAAATATTATGGAATTTGAATGCTTATAAACTTTTGTGAAGACTGAAGGCTCTGAGTAATGTAGTAACACCACTTGTCCTAATAATGTAGTAATGAATGATCAAAATAAAGTAGGGACAAATAATGAATGATTTATAAGTATTTTCCAAAAGTCTTGTGATCATACAAAAAATGTAGGAATACTAGGATAAGATATATTAGATTTTTTGGTCTAAATAAAACATAAAGTCAATAACAAAAATGCATGTTTTAATATAGATCAAAATCAAAATCAATGTCCAAGTTTTAATTTTCATAATTCTAGACTTTGTAAATGTATAATTTGAAGATAACCTTATACTTATGAAAATTGAAACCATTTTCATTGATATCTAAGTCTTAGAGGACCTCGAATAAAGATATTAAAATAATAGTGGGTCCCCATTAATTTCTTTTTAAATGGGTGTGTGTATGTGTTAGGGAAAAATAATGTAGTATCATGATGATTATATCCTAAACATACTCTAAGTAAATTATGGATTATAATTCCTTTTTTTTCAAAAGGTTATATTTTCATGATGAAGGTTTTTAAATCTTTCAAATGTTACATGCACCCTAAACTCATCATGGATGGTTTACGAACTATAATTCATTTTATATAAATATGGATATGACATGTATCCCCACTTAACATCAAGGAAAGGTGTTCGAAAAAATAATGATTGAGTGGTATATAAGTTCCATTAATACATTAATTATATCATTAAATAAATAATAACATATTTTATTATTTAAATTACATGAGTTAATACCTACGTTATTAAATAACAAAATAAGTAATTATAAAACTTATTATTTTTTGGTGGGAGGTTGAACTCGTTAGATAAAATAGTTCAATCCACTTATAAATTATTTTATGTGGTAAAATAATTAACTTTATGCATTCCAATACATAATCTTAATAGGATTAAAATATTTGATATATTCAAATATTGGTTATGTGAAGAAGATTTATTGAGAAGAAGTGAGGAAAGGAAAATTAAATGTATTGGGTTATTTATTTCTTAATTAATAAATAATCATTTTGTGGTTTTTACCTTAGTGTGAGGTTTTCCCACGTATATTTGGTGGTGTGTTTATGCCTTTGCTTCAATATTCATATATAGATTCATATATCTCTATATATGCATATTTTAACACCATATTTCCATGAAACAAAAGTAAATGATCTTGGAGTGGCCATAATATTAAATTTTCATTTCAAAAACAAAATAATTTTCAAATGGGCAAGGTATTCTTTGCTCGAATATGTGTTCTTTAACTAATGCAAACACTAGGTGATGGAAAATTACTTAACCCATCAAATAAATATAAGATTATCACTAAAATATCTACTTTTAATTAAAAACATGACGATTCACCTTGGATATTAAAAATGAAAATCAAATCCTTTCCATATTGGGTGTGTCAAAAACTATTTATACATTGAAAATTCATATTGGTTGAATGTAAATTTCAAATAAAATAATGGGTTCTCTACTTATTTTGAGAATTTGTTTGATCTCTATCTTGATTAACACAAGCATATAAACATGCAAGTAAAATGAATAAAATTTTAAGGAAATTAGTGAAAGGGAAAATATGAAGCCCAAATGTAAACATGGTTTCCTAAAAATAAGATATGAACCAAGGGATAGATAAATGAAATCCACAATAGATTTTATTAATTAAAAAAACTATGCATAAATGAATGATATTTAAAAATATGGATCAATATTTTCTTACATGACATAAATTAAAGGTTAGGTACTACACTAAATAACAGACTTAGGATAAATTTCAAATATTAAAATCTATTTTTTTAATGAATAATTTACAATATATAGAGGAAGAGAAGAGGGAAAATAAATAAAATATTAGTAGTTGGTACATACATAAGTGGATTAGACTTATTATTTATAAATATCTTTTTGTTGTATCTTGGCATAATAGTCAATATTTCCTAGGCCACAAAATCTATGTACCTATGCTTTTCCTAGCTCTGTAAGGCCTTATTATATTAGTAGTTAATATTTCATTTTCAGTATTTTTTATTGTCTTGATCTCACCTTATTATTTTTTAAATAAATCAATGGTCATTTTTATTGGATTTAATAGTGGTTTATCTCTTCAAATGTACTATTTCCTTAAATAACTTTGAATTAGTTCATTGGATATTTTAAATTTATTAATAGAGATATATATTAAAGGATTTTTATTAATATATTATTATTTTTTTTCATTCACAAATGAAAGTTAATGTGCACTTCAAAGGTCTTCAAAATATCTTGTCATTTTGTTGTGTCTCAAGGTAGATCATTAATTCCTATAAGGGACTTAAGTTTTCTAACAACTTACTATAGTTTCCCCAACTTCTTATTTATACTCATTTATTATTGAAAGGATGATATAATAATATCATAATAGATATTAATCTAACATAATGAGGCATATCTAAGATGTCACATCATCAAACTTTACTAAAACCTATCATTGATGTAAAAACATTGGTCAAACTTCTAGAGGCCAGAACTTTTGACCCATAGATTAATTTAAGCTCTTCCACATGATAAAAAAATCATATTGAAAATTTAGATGCTTCCATAATCTGATCTATCCACTTAAAGGCATTTTTGATATTTTTTGAAGGCCAAATGAGACCATCTAAGGGTTTGAAATTACAATTTAGTAATTTTTTTGGATTTTTATATTTTAAAAAAAATTATATTTTTAAGACTCAAGGGGAACTTTAGTTGAAATTAATTTGATAGGATAATTTTATAATTTAGGATTTTTTTGGAAATTTTTAGAGTTGCACATGCTTGCGTGCAAAACATAATATAAATAGCAGCTGCCAAGAATAGATTTTTTTTAGATTTTAGTCTTTTTTCAAATTTTGCATGTTAAAGTTAATTATTATTTGAGGCTTATATAATCATGGTTTGGGTTTTAATTAATTAAAGGAAATGAATATGAATCAATTCTAATTTATTGTTTCAGATCTTAGCCTATTGGTAATTTTATTATCTTGATAGTTTTTAGTTTCGTTAATATAGTATTAGAGCAAGGTTAAATCTTGGAGGAGTATAAAACAATGAGAAGATGAGGAGGAATTTTGTAGATGAAATAGACTATAAAAGAGATATAGAGGAAAGTGAAACAATTAATATAGGTTATCACAAATCAAAGAAGAATACAAGGTGGTGATGAAGCTGAGGAAGACACAGATCATGATGAAGAATTCAATAAAAAAGAAACAAGATCAACCACCATCTATGGAAGATAGGATGGTTTAGGATTTAGAAAGAAGTAATGAAGGAATCAAGTTTGATGTTCTATATTATGGAGGTATTTTTAAACTAGAGGAGTTGATAGATTGGATGAATAGCATGGAGAATTTCCTCAAGTGGAAGACTATGAGAGAAGATAAGAAGGTAATGTTTACATGAATGAAATTAAAAGGTCATGCAATGATTTGGTGGGATCACATGAAGAAAGAGAGATAGAAAAAAGGTAAAGAGAAGATTAATTCAAGGAAAAATATGGATAAGAAGATGAAGGGGAAATTTCTTCCTATGGATTATGAACAAACCCTATATAGAAGATTTTTAAATTTGAGGCAAAAGGATCATAGTATACAAGAGTATACAAATGAGTTTTGTAATATTTATGTATGAGTAGAGCATGATGAAATAGAAGAGTAAATGGATAAAAGGTATGTAAATGGTTTTAAATTTACTATTCAATATTAATTAAGCATGCATATAATACTTTGCATGGAGGAGGCTTATCAATTAGCTTTGAAGGTAAAAGAGAAACAAAATAGACAAAATTTCAAAAGAATGTTTCTTGGTCCAAGTAGACGTAGATCCCATATACTAAGGGGATGAGGTTGGTTTAATACTAATAAATTTGAATCATCATGTGGTGTATAAAATTAAGATAAGAATAGGTAAGGGTTTCAATACCAACAAAGAGGAAGAGGGTTTCAAAGAGGATGAGGTTATAGTGGTGCTAGAGGATGGTTTCTGAATTAGTGTAGATCTTATGTTTTCTATAGATGTGGAGAATAAGGGAACAAATAATTTGAGTGTACAAACTATCAAGATCAATAAATGAGGAAAGAAGATCACCCAAGAGTGAATCTATTTGAGGCTAAGATAGAAGAACAAAATACTAAAATTACACTAATAGATGTTGGAAAGAATCTCATGATGAAAATAATAATGATCATTCCAAGGTAGGAATAAGTCTAGAATAAATAAGGTGGTGATACATGGTTATGATCAAACATTTTTCAAACAAGATGTACTTCAAGTGAAAGGGTATGAAAATTAATTATAGATGGTGGTAGTTTTGAAAATATGGGTTCTAAATAAATGATAGAGAAACTAAATTTGAAATGTAAAAAACATCCTAATCCTTATCAAATTTCATGGTTTATGAAAGGGAATGAGGTTATTGTAGATAAAAGGTGCTTAATCAAGTTTTCTATAGAAAAAAATTATAATGATGAAATATAGTGTGATGTTATTCTGATGGATGCATGTCATTTATTCTTGGGGATACTGTGGTAATTTGATAGGAAAGTAATTCATGATGGAGCAAGAAAACACAATTTTTGGAAAGGTGGTACAAAGGTAGGTTTTTTACCTCTTAAAGAGAAAGAAAAGGTAGAAATCATGCTCTCTACTAAATAATTTATCCAAGATATGAAGGTAGCAGGTTATTGTTATGTATTAATAACAAAGAATGAAGACACAAAAATGGTACAAATGCCAACATAAGTAGTAGGACTATTGAAAGAATATGTAGATGTTTTTCTTGATGAGTTATCAGATGGTTTAACATTTAAGATAGATATTCAACATCATATTGAGTTGATTATAGGATCATTTCTACCTAATAAATAATCTTATAGGATGAGTCTAGTAGAACATGTAGAATTAAATAAACATGTTACTGAATTATTAAGAATCTGATAAGAGAGAGTATGAGTCCATTTGCAACACCAATTTTTCTAACTCCAAATAAAGATGGATTATGGATACTGTGTGTGGATAGTAGAGTAATTAATAAATTTACAATCAAGTATATATTTCATATACCTCATTTAGATGATATGAAGGATGTGCTTGCAGGATTAAAATATTTTACCAAGATTGATGTAAGGAGTGGTTATTATCATATTTGAATTCATGAAGGAGATGAGTGGAAAACTACATTCAAGACTAGGGATGGCTTATATGAGTGAATGGTGATGCCCTTCGGATTATCTAATACACCTAGCACATTTATGAGGATGATGAATACAATGCTATGAGAATATATTGGTAAATTTATGGTTGTTTATTTTGATGATATTTTGATATTAAGTAACACTAAATAAGAACACCTACAACATTTGAGAATGGTACTAGATTTGCTAAGAAAGGATAAGTTATATGCAAATTTGAAGAAGTGCGAGTTTATGCAGAATAGTTTTCCATTTTTAGGATTCATAGTTTTAGTAGATGGTGTGAGAATGGATGAAGAAAATATAAAGGCAATTGTTGAGTGGCTTATTCCAAAAATCATTTCAAAGGTAAAATTTTTTCATGATTTGGTAGATTTTTACCAAAAATTTATTAAAAATTTTAGAAGTATTATGGCACCAATAACAAATTGCATGAGAGGGAAGGAATTTACATGGATTAGAGTAGCCACGTAAGGATTAGAATTTTTGATGAAGCAGATTATGGAAAGACCAATTTTAGTATTACTATATTTTAAAAAAGTGTCTGAGGTTGATTTTGATGATTCATTTGTGGGATTTGGTGTTGTGTTAAGTCAAGAAGGAAAGCCAATAGCATATTTTAGTGAGAAATTGAATGAGGTAAGAACAAAGTGTTATACTTATGATGTTTAAATTTATGCAATTTTACAAGAATTAATACATTAAAGGCATTACCTAGTACCAAAATATTTTATCCTATTTAGAGATCATGAGGCTTTAAAGTATGTGAATACACAAAAAAAGTTCAATAGTATGCGTGCACAATGGGTTTCTTTATTACATAGGTATAATTTTGTGTTGAAACATATATTAAGAAAATAGAATCAAGTAGTTGATGGATTGAGCAGGAGAGTAGCATTGTTAACTACTATGGTGAGTGAAGTAGTTAGATTTGAAGCTATCAAATAATTATATGATATTGATCCATATTTTGGAAAGGTAGTTGAGCAGTGCAAGATTACATTAATAGGGGGACAAAATATAATCATGGTGAGTATCTTATACAATAAGGTTATCTATTTAAATGGAAAAATTTGTGTATTCCATTTGGGTCTCTATGAGACAATATAATAAGAGAATTACATAGTGGAGGTTTGGTTGAACATTTTGGTAAGATGAAGACAACTTTGGTGAAGGAAAAGTATTTTTGGCAAAAGATGAAGGGAGATGTGACAAGGTATGTTTCTAGGTTCAGGATATGTTAGGCGGCTAAATGACATGTAAAAAATAATGGACTATACATGTCATTACTAGTTCCAAGAGGACCATGGATAGATTTGAGTATGAATTTTGTGTTGGTATTACCAAGCACATAGAGAGGTAATGATTTAATTTTTGTTGTTGAAGACAAATTTTCTAAAATGGTTCATATCATTTCATGTAGGAAAACTAATGATGCCACTAGAGTTATCGAATTATTTTTTAAGGATATTGTGAGATTTCATGGTGTTCTAAAATCTATTACTTTAGATAGGGACATGAAATTTATAAGTCATTTTTAGAGAACTTTGTGGAAGAATATGGGTACTAAGCTATAATTAAAAATTCCATATAATCCACAAACAGATGGGTAGATAAAACTTGTGAATAAGAGCTTCGGAAATTCATTGAGATGCATAGTGGGAGAGAAGCCCAAGCAATGGGACTTGGCTTTACCATAAGCTGAGTTTGCATATAAAAGTTTAGTGAATAGATAATAGGAAAATCACCATTTCAAAAATTTTATGGGATAAATCTTATGGTTATTTTATATTTGGTATAATTACTAATTATAGATTCAATTAGTGATGATGCAGAAGCATTTATAGAGCATATGCAATATTTACAATAATGAGTAAGAAGAAAGTTAAAGGAAAGTAATGGAAAATATAAAGAATTAGTAGGTGTCAAAATAAGACCCAAGGTACTTGAATAAGGAGATTTGGTAATGGTTTACTTGAGAAAATAAATATTTCCAAAAGGCATGTACAACAAGTTGAAGTACAAAAAAATTGGTCCATGCAAAATTATGAAGAAAATCAATGACAATGCTTATGAGGTGAGTTTACCATAGAATTTTTATATATATGCAATATTTAATGTTTCATATTTATATTAATTTCATGGTGAATATGTTGAAGTTGATGAAGATGAATAAGTAATTTGGTAGTAGTAGGTTCTAAAGAAAAAGATAGTGCAGGTTTTGGATATGAAGACAATGAGCACAAAGCAAGGGAATTAGAATAGGTATTTGGTACAGTGGGAAGGATTATAGTAACAAGATAGAAATTGGATTATATAATGCAAGCTAAATAATATTTAAAAATAAAAAATTTATCATTAAAATTAGGGCAACTCGTATGAGCTAAGTTGTTTTTAACCAGAGGATAATGATGTAGAAAAATCAGTCAAACTTTTAGAGGCCATAAATTTTGACCTATAGCTCTATTCAAGCTCTACCACATGCCAAAATGATTGTCTAAAAAATTTCAATGCTATCACAAGACACTCTATACTCTTAGTGGTATTTTCAATGTTTTTTGGAGGCCAAATGAGACCATTTGAGGCTTTAAAATTATAATTTAGTAATTTTTTCAATATTTTTATATTTCTAAAAATTGTATATTGTTAGGACCACACATGAACTTAAAGTTTAAGTTTGTATGATAGGCTAATTTTATCATTAATTATATCTCAATAAATTTTTAGAGTTGCATTCACTTGCATTTGAAACTTACTATAACTAGCAGTTGTCAAATATAGTTTTTTTATATTTTAGTTTAGTTTTGAATTTTTCATGTCAACTATAACTATGAGTTGAATATTATTTTAGAATGGTTTGGGCTGTAATTAATTCAAGGAAATGAATATGAATCAATTCTGAGTTATTATTTTAGATCTTAACCTATTGGTATTTTTATTGTGTTGATAGTTTTCATTTCCATTAGTCGCACTAATGGATTTCATCAAAATCATTGGCTTGAGGGGGCTCTTAACTTTTAAAAATATCTTTTGATGTTGAATAATAGGAATATCTATGGTATTAAATGATCATATTTTTATCCTTGGCTTATTTATTTCCCTAAAAAACTCTCGAATATATAATTTTGGACTCCACCATTTTTTCCTTAGAAAATGACATTGTTTCATTCTTTTGAAGATATGATTGTTGGATATGCTCATATTTTTTTAAAAAAATACATATGAATTCCAATTTTACCTTTTAATTTTTAATGTTTTGGCCCCACCTTAAGTATATTTTAAACCTAAGGCTTAATATATTGCATCTAATGGCTAGAGATCCTTGTTAAAAGCCTTTATCTGATGATGTGAGTAGGTTTTCTTTGATTTTA
The DNA here is from genome assembly GCA_037957365.1 of Torreya grandis. Taxonomy (NCBI): domain Eukaryota; kingdom Viridiplantae; phylum Streptophyta; class Pinopsida; order Cupressales; family Taxaceae; genus Torreya; species Torreya grandis. The sequence continues at coordinate 1,219,787 of JARHVA010002292.1, read as the reverse complement.
TATGTAATTTTTCTATAGATAACTCATTTAATTAGATCCCAATAATATAAATGGATTGATATATCTGGTCAAATTTGAGGCAAACCATATCAATGATATTTTATAAATTAGACATCATGATATCCCCTCTATAAATCTTTGAAAATAGACATGAATTTTTAAATTAGATAAGGCAAAACACTATGGTAAAAATGAAGAAATTATTATATTATCATTTATATTATTGGAGTTTCAATATAATTTAATATTTAAATTCTATGATCTTATAAAATAACATTATTACATAGAATAATTATTTGATATAGGGAATCTACATTTTATATAATCTATGTTCAATTTATGTATGATATTGTTTATCCTTTGAATCATTTATTTAGCTTCTTGTGATATCCGTTACTCTTAATGAATCCTTCAATTATGATGAAATTTGAATTTATTTATAAAAAATAAAAATATGTCACATATAATGATGGAAATACTTATTCAATAGTAAAAAATTTAAGGAATTTTCATGTATTTATAGTATGCTAGTTACATTTACCTCTTTGAAAGGAAAACTAGACTATACTAATGTGTTGTTCTTATGATTGATACTCTTATATTTTGATAAAATATTGAGGATTGTTAAATCAATTATTATAATTATAGAACCTATAATATTATTCCACATATTTATTAAGCATTTCCTTTTCCATGACATTTTTGGTCTTTACTTAGCTTAGTGATACATTTTATTACCTATTGATTCGTTTTAAGTGGTCATAAACATTGGGTTTGGATCCAAGGGTATATTTTGACTCCATTTTCTCATTTTATGATCCATTTTAAGGTTTATTACAATTTAGAGTCTCCAAAGTCTTATATTAATATTGGGTTTATTTTAGTTATTTGACCAAAGTAGTTGTGACTATTATTTAGTTTTTTATGTTTTCATTAATGTTTTCCTCAATGGTATGTTTGAATTCTCATATAATTATGATGGAAATAATTTTTTTTAAGATGGTAAATCTGGTTTATATATGATAAAATACTATTGTATACTTACAAAATATTACTCATGCTTTAACCCTTCAGTTTAGGATATTTCCATTATCAAAAGGCTTGTGTTTGCCATCAAACTTTGTGCAAATGTTTATCTTATATTCCAAAACTGATATTATGATTACATAGATCAATTTTAACCCAAAATATCCTTAAAATTTTATTAATATCACATTATTATAGGTATAAATATTTACCAAAATTATATCCTCCTAGACCCTACCATCCAGACTTGGACACTAGTATCGACTCTAATGTCCTAGGTCTGACGTTAGTGTCTAAACTTTATAAATGGCCAAATTTTCAAATATTTGTACATGTATGGGTTGGAATATAGTATTATTTTAACCTTTATATGAGATAACTTAAAAAAATGGTATAAATTTAATTTAAAGACCATTCATAATCATCAAGTAATATCAAATACAAATCAAACACACATCTACATTATACCAAGAAAAATCACCACTCAAACTTGAAAAACTAACTTATTCTTACCTATTTTTAAAGTAGTCATAGAAAAAATATTATTATAGGTTTGAATAATTCAAATATAAAACCATGATAATTATTTTTCAAGTTACAAGATATATCACTACATGCACTCACATATATAATATTTCATAATTGTTCATACAGAAGCCCACATAATGAGAATAAGTACACAAGCCTAATGCCCTATTTAGATTATTGGCTATGTAGGTAGTTTTCATTGATATATGGATATTTAATGTCATATCAAATTTAATTTAGCCTATTAACACCTATTTTATAATGTGGAATTACCTAATTAGAGGACCTATGATTTTTAGCTACACACTTATATCAAAAACTTTTATGCACAATCCAAACTAATAATATGCAAGGTCATAGTGAACCCTAACAAGAACACATGGAAATTATATAAAAGGGCCTATATTATATAAAGATATAATATTAAATTTTAAAATATGATTGTTAAATATAGTATCCCTATGTCAAGATTATATTTTATGATGATAGAGAACTAATTTACAAAATCTAATGAATTATAACTAACCATCACCCTGACTATTTCTACACATAAACTTATCATATCCAATTTTTCATCTTTAGATAAGCTAATTATTATTCCTTATTCATGATTAATAAATAATATTACTATTTGCTATTGTACTTTATATATTTATCATATTTCCACTATTCAACATTGTATGAAAATATATTGTGAATCTGAACTATTTAATTGACCTAATTTTAGAGTAGTATATTACTTGGTTAATAAGTTTAATCTCTTTCAAATCTTTCCTAAAGTGGTTAAATTCTTTATTTTGAACCTAACCTCTGAGTATTCTTATGCAAACCCTAGTTTGCCCTAGGGTTTCAACTTTCTATAGTTTCAAATTGTAGTACTTATTCATATTTTTATTTTATTAATCTCTATATAACCTAGGTGTAATGTTAGAATAGTTGGTTTACATCTTAAATATCTTGAGATTCCTCTTCTACCAACTAATATGTCTTGAGATAATGTCCTAAAAAAAATTTCCAATAATGACAATGAGTAAAATATTGTAAAAAAATCATAGAAGATGGATATGATCATGAAGACAGTGAAACACATGATAAAAAAGAACATGACCAAATATATCAAGAAAAATTTAAATATATTTTAATGTTTTGAGAGTTTATTTATGAAAATCATTAAGATCTCCAAAATATATTCAATACTATACTCGAAACCAAAAAATCCAAATGAATTAGTGAAAAACCATTTCTCTATATTGATAAAAAAAAATATTGGGGCTATTGGGTTTTCATACCAAACATCACTTCCATTATCCCCTCTTGAGTATATAATTTATTATTATATATAGAGGGGATAAGATATATATCTTCAAGGCATTTTTACATGAATATCAAAAAAACATTGCTACATCCTTGATGAGAATAATCGAATTTTTAACTCAATTACCATTTTCAATGCCTACATCAACATAATCAATGTTTTCATCCTATTTGGTGACTTTAAAAATATTTTTTTTAATCCCAATAGTCTATTATGAAAAAAATTAACCAAGTTATTCATTATTTTGAAGCTAAGGTTAAAAATATTGAGAAAAATGCTTCAAAATAAAGTAATTTTATTGTTTCACAAGATTTATTGCATAATTATCTTGTGACTAAGTTATATTTGTACACTTTTCCAAACCTTTTTGTAGCACGTAAGTTTAAAATTTATGATGGAAAGGGAGATATTGACATACTTGATGCTTAAATGGAACAAGTCCTTATTATATTTCCAATGATAAAATTTTGATAAAAATATTTCTAAGAATCCTAAAAGACTATGTTTGACATAGTTCTATGATCTATTAGTATAATCCATAAAGCATTCAAGGCTCTAGCATATTAAAATTTAGCACATATTTCTATCAACATTACTAAAATGATGTCATATGCAAAAAAATTAAAGATCAAACAAGGAACCAATGATCCCATCAATGAATATGTTATGAGGTACAAGATAATGCTAGTTAAAATGACAAATACAATGGTAGATAAAGAGCTTCAAGATATATTTAATAAAACATTTATTTACACATTGAATGAGTCTATTACCTTTTAGAATTTTAAACCCATTGATGAATTATTACATATTTTCCAAGATCTACAAATGAAAATTATTACATTAAACAAGATTAAGTATGTAGCCAACACATTGACTATATAAAATACCAAATTTATTATCAAATCAAGCTATAAGTGAAACCTCCAGAAGATAAGAAGGAAAAAAAACAATGGTGAATATGGTGTTACAACAACCTAATCAACTCATCTTATCATATGCAGCTAAGAGATAATTAACATGATTACCTAAGTCTCCATTTTTTATCCTTAATAATCAAGTAGAGTGTCATATGATATCTCTCCCTCCTCCCTTAGAGGTTGATATCAGTCAACTCTACAAAAATTATATGATAAAAATGCTTATGATGGCTATCACCAATGTTTTGGGTATTTTATGAATATATGTTTGAATTTGAATCATAAGATACAAGATCTCGTTGATAGTGAAAATATCCCATTTGATTATTTACCAAAGGATTTGGGTCCTAACATGGTGACCATCATAACCATAAGATTTTACATAATATATTTAAAGATAATTCTAAATAATTACAAGAAGTGAAAATGGCATATAATTCACATTATCATTCACCAAATTATGGGAACCCATTATATGGGATTATTAGCACACTTACATGGGAGATACTTATTATAGTTCAAAGTCCTTATATTTTATTTTATAATAGTGAAATTATATATGATGACTCAAATATTCAGTTATTAACTATTATAGCACATATTTATCATTAGCCTATATGTAGTTTCATGGTTAATAATGGGTCTAGTGATGACTATAGACCATGACATTACCCACACATTTATGATATACACAAGATTATTTATACCCTTCAATTGATATGGTCAAATATTTTAATAGTAAAGCATGATAATTTTTGGTGAAATTGATTTACCTTTACAAGTTGGTCTAAAACATGTGACCATAAAATTTTAAGTTATAACACATATTAGATTCTTTAATATGTTATTGGGATAACATTGGATTCATAATATATATGCAGTGCCCTCCATAGTGCATATATTCCTCAAGTATATTCATGCAAACATGGTGATTAAAGTTTCAAGGATTTAATATGAACATCAATTACAACAAGAAAAAGGTTATTCCAAGATAGATAATTCTAAAACCTATTAAGGTTAATCACAAGTGAAAGGGTAAGAAAAATTCAATTTACTTTCCTAGAATATAGATACTAGAGAATCCATTGCATTAGATATATATATAGTGTACTCTACAGAAACATCATATACCCCAACATAACCCATCTAATTTTTTAGAGTAAATACACATGTTTCAAAGAGGGTAAAAAGAGCTAAAATTTTAGTTAAAATAAAAAACAATAGATCAATAAGCAATGGGTTCCATAAACAACTACAAATTATAAAAATTCTTTATGAGGAATTAGTCTTATGAGGCATATGTAAATTATTATATATTATTCAATTCTAGATTTATCACATACACATGATCCTTGTAAACATGCCCATTTTTAGTATCACATATTGATCTTAAAGTAACCTATGAACATATCTTATATGGGATCATTGGGTATCCTTCTTATTCCAAAACTCAAAATTCAAATAAATAAAAAATAAAAAAACATATTTATCATGTATTGTTTACTAGTTTTTTCATATGTTGTTTACTATATATTAGTGGATATCACATCATTATATTTTATCCACACACATATATTTCACTAGTACTTGAGTATTATATAGTCATATACTATATCCATGATACATAATCATGAATATGTTTGACCTTTCCTCTAGCCACATGACACACTATGTTTGGGCATTTTCTTCTATTGATCAAAATTGATACTTGTTATATTGTTTTATGACAACTTTACATTATCATGTTGAGATTATATACTATAATTTACACATGTATATACTTATTATAATATTTAACACATTATTTTAGATATGTTATGATGTAAGACATTTTACTAACACATTTATTCAAGGAATACTATAATAAGATAATACTATTTACTTTTAATTCACTTGTTCTTATAATTGCATGCCTTACTTGAGTGTACTTACTTATTTTCTATCTTGTTTGGACTGTGGAACATTTTGACATGTTACTTATTCATTAGCCCTAGTACCACTAATTTTTGTTTATTTGGTGGTAAAACACTTGAACAAGTAATTTCCATTGAATATGCAACATTTTAACATGCACCTTATTTTTGTTCTCCTTAGACTACTTTTGCATGACATCAAGTTCTCTTATATGTGTGCTCAATTTTTTGTTGAGATTATGATTATTACATATAGATTTTTACATGATCCATATCATGCATCTTAGGGACTGTTATGTCTAGATAATAAATTCTTAATTGATACATCTAGTTATATATGATTCAACTATATGCTTCTTTACTACGTTATTCATACAAATATAATATGGTTATCTTATCCTTTTGAGATAAGGTGACTATCAAATATCATTTTACTCACTCAAAATTGGGGAATATCAGTGGGTACATGCCATATAGACATTATTACACATGATAAAATTGAAACAATTTGGTATAGTTTACATGATTCAAATATACGTTTGGGTCAAAATTTTATACATTTTGTATCAATTTTCACAAATTTGGGGCTGATTTTTTTCATTTTTGTGATGGATATTATACATAGTTTACAGATCAGAGGTTACATAATTAAGGATAATTCATCTTGAGACACATTATAGGTTCATATTCCATGAAAATGCACCAAATCATAGATACATATTTATATTATATACATATTTTTGTAGAAACCTTACCAAGATGCACCGGTTGAGATTTTATCTATCTATAGAAATTTTCTCCCTTGAATATTGAAATTGAGATTTATCACCCTCGATGGTATTATAACTAATCCCATTTTTTAAGTTTATATGATTATACCATTTAACTTGTGTGAGATTGTCTAGATTATGTATACATTTGAGTTTTATGATTAAGATTCAATGATATTTATGGCCTTGAAAAAACTCATGCCCTTTGCACTAGATTGGGGGCAGAATCACCCTAAAATTATCATATAAACATATTCAAGGTTTAGTTTTTAACCTATCTCCAATGATTAAGAAAGGAAGAATCATTACAAAATCAAATTACCAAGTAGAAAAATGGTTGCATTGACACATATGTGTACTCCTTCCTTCCTATATTTTATTTCAAGTATTGAAATTATTCAATTTTCATGTTATATACACTAATTAAACTAAAAAATTGTCATGGTTTTATGTAATATACAAAAAAAAATTCAAATAGGACTCAATTCAAAGTAAGGTGTGTTTTACACATGACAATATGCATTTCTTTCCTTTAACAAATTAATTTCATCCTTTTTCATTAGTAGATTAAAGGGGGGAGTAGATACTAAATCTAGATTTTATATAACATAATAATATTATACACTTGGAAAATATCACTTAGTTTAGGTTATTTCCATTGATGAAAGACTCGCATTCTCTATATCACTATGCCTAAATACTTATCTGATAGTTTGATAGTAATATTTTTATTACCTAACTCGCATATCCCATATTCTACTTAAAATTTCAATAATATCATACTCTTGTAGTTACAGATCTTAAAAAATATTATA
>JARHVA010002292.1:1197500-1207500 GCA_037957365.1 Torreya grandis | reverse complement strand
AATCTTCTAAAACCCATACTCAGATTTTAGATCCATATATATTATAATTTTTATTTGGTATAATCATGATAATAATGATATAAGTCTATCATTTATTGATGCAAAGTCTAATAATTTCATTTCCATGCTTGTTTCCTTTAATTCAAAATGAAATTAAAGAAGACATAAACACATGTATACATGATGATTTATATCAATTGAAACCTATATCATGCTTCATTATCTACCTAGCATGTTATTTTTATCTTATGTGGAATTTAATTAAGAAGTAATTATTTAAACATAGGTAATATATTACATAAGATACCAAATACATTACCTTAAATCAACAAGTCTCCTTTAGATGTTTTTTATTCTTTGGTTTACTTTGATTCTTTAACTATCACTACTAGATATAAGATAAAATTAGTGGTACCTCTTATCCCTCCTACCTCTCAACCCTACACATCTAGATACTATATTACCTTTACTACCAGATTTATGCTCATATTAGAACCTATGGTCCATGTTATGATGTCCACATGTGGTCCTGAATCATGAAAGTGTATAAAAACCCATGGCTATAGTTTTGACAACCAAATAAATGTTTCTTCATCCATAGTTTCCATTTTAGATATTCTACTTCATTTTGACACATACAAATATATTTTGTATTCAACACTCTATCATACTCAAGTCCCTCATACGGTAGAGCCAACTTATGTTTCTTTAATAATCTATACTATTAAATAGACCAACGAGAATATTTCATTCAAAAAGTAATATATTCCACCTCAACATATCATAGATCTACACATGCCTCTATACATTACATTAAAAATTAATGAGGTGGGTGCCAAACACATTTTATTTGACAATGGATAAGGGGTTAAACATTTCTAATATCTCTTTTCTCAATATTATAAATATACATGATAAGTATTTGAATCCTTCTAATATGAAAAATTGAGGGTTTGATAATATTCCACTCAAATTTTTAGGTGAAATCACACTAAAACTTGCATTGGGACTTAGAACACTACCTACAACATGTCAATTTATGCCTAATGATCTTAGTTACAATATCTTGATTGGAATACCTTGGACTCATTATATGCATGTAGTTCCATCCAATTTATATGAATGTTTAAACTTAATGTATACATGTCAAATATACACATGCCCTATGGATCGAAAACCATTAAAATATTTTCAACATACAGAGCCTTAACATAATTACATTCCTCACATGGATTTTTTTACAACACCCCTCTAGTCTACTATTTAGAGTTCACATATAACTCCCTCAAACACCTCCAAGACAAATGATATAGATTAATTTGTCCCTTTGCATTGAGATATTTCCAAAAAATGGGTTACATAAGATAAGGCCTTAGAAAACATGAATAGGGAATTCTTAATCTTATTGAGGCACATGATCAACAAGGTAGGTAAGGACTAAGATATAAATATAAAACATTTAATTCAATTATTCTCACCATGATTATCAATATATAGTGTTTTATCCACCCACTCTATGGGAGAATAATATATTAAATCATGTTTCTACATTTTGAGTTATTTACCCTGTCTTATTGATGATACCATTTCTATAGATTTACATACTTTTGACAAATTTTACAATGATGAGGATCTCTTATAATTCCTATGGGTATGTGAGGATCTCCATTAATTATATCATAAGAAAAAATTTCCTCATTTTAAAAATTCCTAAGAATATTTTGGTGAGTGTTTAGACAATTTAGATGACATTTAAACTGACATAGATGGTATAATATAACACTATACACTATTGGTCAATCTACATTACTTAATGAAGAGACAATCAAGTTCAATTATAGAATTGATACTGATCCTCACATCATATTATTGGCTATTTCCTTAATTAAAGAATAAGATATAGATATTTTAAATATTTTAAATGACTTCCCTAAAGTTTTCACTTGGGCCTATTCAGATATGCCTGACATTGATCCTTTAGTTGTAGTACATAGGATTAAAATTTATCATAATATAAATTCTATTAAAAAAAAATTAAAAATGCATCCCAAGGTATCTATTTTAGTCAATTATGAGATCCATCAACCCCTTGATGCCAATTTTATTTGATTAGTTTATCATCCCCAATGGGTTACTAACATGGTCCCAATTATTAAACTTAATGACCAAATCCAATGTTGTTGTGATTTTATAACTTCAATAAAGCATGTCCTAATGATGATTTTACTCTAGCCAACATATATATGATAGTGGACTCCATAGTAGGATAAAAAATGCTCTTTTTCATGTATGGTTTCACTAGTTATAATCAAGTTAATGTCACTGAGGAAGACCAAGAAAAAACTTCTTTTACCACACCATGGGGTGCTTTATGTTATATAGTCATGGCTTTTCAATTAAAAATGTAAGACAAGCATACCAACAAAAAATGACCCATATATTTCATGATATCATTAATAAGACAATTGAAGATTATGTTGATTACTTTCTTAAAAAATCAAAAGAGTGACAATATCATGTAGTAGATTTATGGTAGATTTTTGAAAGATTGGTAAAGTACAATGTATGACTAAATCCCAAGAAATGAATCTTTTGGGTTTCATCTGGTAAGCTCTTGAGATTCATAATATCCCAATGAACTATATAGGTTGAACCAAATAAAGTCAAATCTATAATTTACATGCCTCTTCCTATAAAAATAAAATAAGTTCATTCCCTATAGGACAAGATTCAGGCAATATGATGCTTTGTGGCATAACTAGACAAATAAAACTCAATCATTCACTAGATTATTCCATAAAGATACATAATTCAAATGGGATATCACTTTTCAAGAAAGATATGACTCATTTAAATAATACTTTTTGTACCCACCTGTACTGGTACCACCATGTGATATATCACTTCTCCTAGACCTCATAGTGATATATCATACACATAGGGCACTCTTGGGATAACATGATGATTAACATAAATATTGAAATATTTATTACATCATTCATACAATTTTTGACTATGAAACAAATTATTCAACAATATAAAACTATGTTTGGTATTTTTATTTGTTACTCAAAATCTCTAGCACAAAATGATTAATAATGAAATATAAGTTATTACAAAATTCAATCCTTTAAAGTTTCTTATGTCAAAAATAGATCTCTCAGTCCGTATTTCAAAATGGGTCATGTTATTCATAGAATTGACCTAAATATTATGTTGAAAATTTATTAGAGGGTTAGATAATTATAGATCAATTATCATTAGCCCTATTATTAAACACAAATCCTATCAATGATGATTTTTATGATGACTTCACAACTTATAATACCAACTTTAGACATATGTACAATTTTATTTGATGTTTTATATGTGTATTTGGTTTCATGGTAGGAATTTTTTCATTAAAAAAGTTGGGCACATAATACCCCTTTGTTATCGACTCAGGTTTTCATGTACAAACAATATCATGAAATATGATACCTTTATCTTTGGCCTTCTAATAGTTTAAGATCTCCAAATAAAATCAATTAAGGTTTAATGGGATTCATAATTGGTTGTTAATTAGGTTACAAATATCTACTAAACCAAATAACATCTTATTCCCTAAAATAATATGGTTCAATGTTTATAAGATCAGTTAGAAAACTTCTCTATTGAAAACATTCCTCATAAAGGCAATCATCATGTTGATGCAATGGCTTGTGCACCATCATTAATCCCCATTGATATTAATTATGATCAAGCTACCTTAATTATCAAATGATTATAATCTCCATTGATATCCTATACTTAACTTATAAATCTAACATTTTTAGTCACCATGCATAGTACAAAAACATATGAATGGTTTTTAGATATATATAATTTTCTAAATAAATATATTACATCAGACACTTTCACAAAGAATGATAAGCAAAAACTACAGATGAATTCCCTCAAATATGTCATTATTAGTGGGGACTTGTTCAAATAATCTTCTGAGGGACACTAACTTTGATGTTTGAAAATCAAGAAGGTTAATTTAGTCACTAATCAGATGTATGACAGTGAATGTGGTGTCCATTTCAATGGTAAAACAATGTCACACAAGTTATTCAAACAATGTTATTATTGGCTAACCATGTAACAATAATGTCAAGAACATACCAAATTCTACAAAAATGTCAATGTCATGATAACCTACACCAATTCCCTTTATAGTAGTTACAACCTATTATATCCCCATGGTCGTTCATGTTATGGGGTTTTAATATAATTAATAAGATAAATATAGAATCCATATGAGGTCAAAAATTCATTATTATAGCTACAAAATACTTTATAAAATGGGTGGAGACCATTCCATTACAATCCACAAAAGGGAGAATATATATGTCATTTTGTCATGACCAATATTATTTATCATTTTGGCCTCCTAATAGCCATTATTATAGATAATAAAAATTCTTTTAAGAATAAAATAGTGAAGAAATTTTGTGCTTAATATGAGATCTGACACACAATCTCTACTCCATAATTCCCACAAGGTAATGGTCAAGAAGAATCTACAAACAATAAAATTGACATTATAATAGCAAAATGGATGCTAAATTTGGTGATGAATTGCACAATCATCTCATGTATGCACTATGGGCCTATCACACCAATATTTGTACACTAACATAATTTATTCTTTATTCACTAGTACATGGCACATAATCAGTTATCCCACTAAAACTAGAAATCCCATCCTTATAGGTATCCATAAAAGGGTTTATTATAGATGATCAATATAGAGAAAGACATCTGCATGAATTATAATATTTGGATCACACACACATCCAAGCCATAAAAAATCTTAGAGCATATCAGAAAGGAATCCAACATGCCTATAATAGTTGTGTTCACAACAAATAATTTGAAGTCAATGATTTGGTTTTAAAATAGAATCTATGAAATGTTAATGCCAAAGAAGAAAAAAATTAAAATTAAAATAAAATTGGATTTTCCCATACTTAGTCACAAAAAATATTAGCCCTAAATTATACCATCTAGATTCACTTGACAACAAGGTAATAAAGGACCCACTGAACACCATGAATCTAAGGAGATTCTATATATGAAAAAATTATAATCTACTTGTACATAATTTCATTCATGTTTGATCCTTGTATATAGTTTCATTTTCATGTTGCTTTTACATATCTTATACTCAAAAAATACAAAAAATAAATATTTTTAAAACATAGAAAATAATATAATATGTCAAAGACATAAAAACATTAAAATATTTGCTCAAAAAATACAAATTATAGTTTATATGCATTTCCATGTTTACATTTCTTATAATTTCTAGGTAATACATATGTTATCTATGTTAGTGTAGTCAATTATATCATACATTATTCAATTTTTTTTTTAGTGTTCGTATATGCTTATAGGAATCAGATCCAGCACATAGATCCATATTTACTACTATCTACCCATTATGGGCAATACACAAGTTCCTATTTTGACACATTTGCCCATTTGGGGGCATCTTGTAATATTTCTAATTGTCAAGTTGCATCTTTATATACTATACAACACATATTTAGCATTTTTTATGTTTTAATATTGATCATCCTACACCACTCATATTTTTTGCCAACTACTACTCCTCTAGGTCCAATTTATGTACATCTTCGATCTTATATAGATTTGTATAACATGATCATGCTTACTTTCATTTCTAAATTTAATATCATAGACTTGATTGTGTCTCTATTCTTATATATCTATTCAAGGTAATTTGAATATGCCATTGTTCTATAGCTCTACACCACTTCCTTTCATTATATGTATGATTTGGACATGTGCCCATGTCCTATGTGCCTTCTTTATTTTTTTATGTAGATATTTGAACATGTCCTTCCATGTGGCTCCATACCAACTTGTTTGTTTTTTTCATATGTGTACATTTGAACATATCCTTGTATGTATTTCTTTCTCAAATTTAGTGACATGTGCCCATTTCCCTTGTATTATGACCCCTTGGCCTACTTTACTTACCTCATATATGTTGTATGTATGCTTTCATATATGTGTCATGGCCTTTACACTTTTATTTTTCTTATCACACACTCAAGTTTTAGATGTCATGAGGGACCACATGTATCTCCCCTTCCTATCTAGGTACCTTGATGGACATCATGCCCCATTCCCTTAGGTAGTTACTTAGTTTATTACTCATATTTTTTATTCATACATATGCTTACATTATTATATCTATATTGACAACCTTTTGAATGTTATATTTAACATAAATCATACATTACCAAATTATGCTTAGATTATCCTACATTCTGATGTCATGTATAAACAATTATATTCGTTTATTACACATATATCATATGTATTCAGACTAACACATTTAATGTAAAGCTTTTTATTTTGAGGATAGTTATTATATAGGTTTAACAACTCCCATCAAAATAGGGGGTATTCATAAAGGTTTATCACATAGATCAGGTCATCTGAATACACTCAAATTAAATTTTATAACACAAAAACACAAAATATATAACTCAATTTCAAGAAAAACACAATGGAAAATAGTCAGTTAGAGATTAGAGTTAGTTTGGAATTAAAAAGTAGAGTTGGATACTAGAACCAAAAGTGGACACTAAGACCACAACATTACTATCCAAGGTATCGAATTACTATCTAGTATCCCCAAAAATAGGAAAATATGGATTTGGTAGAAAGGCATAGCAGTGATAGTTTGGGTTTGCATAGATTCAATTATAAATGATCAAATTTTGCTCATTATACATAAAATCATGCTAGTTTACTCATATTAGGGGCATCATGCATGGAATGGTCACTCCCATTTTAGTTTTAGATACTTAGATATATATTATTAATAATAAATCTAGAATACATGTTCTCATAAATAAAATTTGGGGGCATTTGTGTGGCAAATTATTTCCATATGCTCACTTTTACACTAATAGATTACATGAAATGGAAAACCCCATGTCATTATCTAAGTTCTTAATCTATAGAAAATTTACTCTAGTTATACTATATTTGATGCATTACTCCATCTACAATGGCATTACCATGTAGTCCCTAATATACATACCTGAGTCCCTGAGAGGTCCCTAGGTCAATTTTAATTCTAGTGTTATTGAGTGACCACAAATTCATTATATACAATTTTATTTACAATCATACAATTTAAATTACTTTTCATAATTTAGTTATAGCTTAATATACTACACATGGGAATGAAATGATGGATCCATAGTCTACTTGAGTCCTTGAGCCACCTACATAAGAGGGTTGGACAAGCCATCAGTCCAATCCAAGATATTCATAGGTCATGATCCATAGAATAGGTGTGGGAAATGATGGATTCAAAACTATTTTGAGTTGTTAAGAAACCCATACATGGGGATTGAGCAAGTTATTTAACTTAGTCCAAGTAATTCACTGATTGATCACTAGCTACACACACATAGGATGTCACCAGGTTTATGTATTAGTTTGAATACCTAGTGATGTGTATTTATTCCTTTCCACTCTCTTATCTCTTTACTTGGGTTTTTATATGGTCTTTATATATAAGTAATGATATTGTTCACATTTCATTTATAGGACACATAATGAAGCATGCTTCACATACTTATATCTAGATTCATGGGCTCTACATCTTACATAAGTCTAGATACATTTATTTTCACTTTATCTTAGTCATTTTTATTTTTTGAATTTATAGAAAACTAATGGAAAATTTAGTCATCTAGAATGTCACTTGAGTTCCAAGAGCGTCACTTGATACCACCCATCCCTATCTTATCCCTAACCATAACTTAATACCTATTTATAAAATTATCTAGATTTTATGTGAGCCACATTCATCTTTAGACATCTATAAATCAATCTCAAACCCTTCCTTAAGCATCTAGTCCCCTAGTGCCTTAGGTTATACCATATGGACATTAGTAACATAACTAGACACTAGGGCCATAGTGAGTGTCCTAGTTGGGCACTATTGTCCTTTTCCCTCTATTTATTTCATATGAATATAATTTAAATCCTAAAAGGACCTAGGGTCAGCTTAGACTCATTTTAAACCCTACATCTACACTATATTAGTATATACACATGACTTTTATCCCTTTCTTTTCTAGATGGAAATCAAATGTAAATACACACAGACAAGCTTAGAATAAGTTTTTCATAATCAAGGTTATTGTTACCTATTCTTCCTTACTTCTACATATAGTCATCTCTAACCCTCCTAAACATAGAATACATATATTTCTAGTGTAAAACTTCACTCAAATCAACATTCATAGTAACTTCACTTTCACTTGTACCAACACATACATCAAAAGAACTACATTGGGCTTGATCTATCCTTAGAGTATTAGTATGTAGGCAAATCTCATCATAATAGGATGTTGAGGATGTCCAACCTACCCAACTAACACCAGACATTTATTATTTATGATAAATTTAATTCATTAATCACATCTAAGTTTACGGTTTTTATATAAAACCAGCTAAAATAGGTCATAGATTATGAATAAAGGTTTGTCCATAGAGTAACATACAGGTATACTCAGACACAAGTGCTCCCAAAAGAACATATTAGCTCCTACATAGAATACATTAGCTCTAAAAGTAGACCCTAGTTACATAGTGCTACTATCAAAGGTAGGGAGTTATTATCTAGGTGGGTTTCTGACACCTAGATCCTATCTAAGACTCTCAAACTAGATCTTGTACCATGATTTAGCTTCCATATCCTTCATCTGATGCATCTTCTAGCTAAGTATTCACTTGTATAATTAATTTCTCTCATTTTAAACATTAGATTAGATCAATTCTTATAAAAATCATGGTCTATATTTATTGTATATTTTATACCTTGATTTACTATAATCAAATGCTTTAACAACCTAGGGCTTAGACTCCATAACCCTTAAAAGTTAAATCACTGCCATATGTGATAAATACTAAATAAATCATGTAACTAAATAATACATATCATGCATAGATCCTTATTAATATTATTATTATTATTATTATTATTATTATTATTTATTATTATTATTATTATTATTATTATTATTATTATATTTTAAATTTATGTGAATCTAACTAATGATCCCACCAATGGGATGATCACATGTAATTTTTGTGTCAAGTGTGGCTAATTTTGCTCATCTTGGTAAATTAGTATCATGTGTATTCATATCAGAAGCGAATAAATAATATCTTTGTATTGCATATCCCTCATGGTCATCATAAACCATATTATCCTACACATGCTACATAACTCTATAACCATAGTATTCTACAAATTATAATTTATAATACAAGAATGTGCATGTGTTTCTTGTGGAACATGTGTAGAAACATTTAGAATTAGATTAGAGAGTAAAGGAGTAGGTAATACTCTTTGTGCTATAATATACATTTGATGTATTGGACATTGAAGTAATGGTCTCCTAGGAAAGGAGATTGCATTCCTCTAGACTTCTAAAATATAATTATCTTGAATAGGTTGTCTAGTTCACTATGGTGGTAGTGTGGGTGGGGTAGGAAATTTATTTGGCCAAAAGGATACTCATATGGGATATCAATACTATAACCTATATATATATATATATATATATATATATATATATATATATATATATATATAATTCACATATATATGTATTAAATATAGTATTTCATATATATACATTTATGGGCATATTAATAACATGTCAAATGCCTCTATACTATTTAGAAATAATCATACAAAAACAATAGTGTAGGTCCTACATTAAGTGGTAGTACAATGCTCCTAAGACGGTTTTGTATCTATCCATGGAATCCTTTCACTATATTTTTTGAATTCAACAATTGATTCTTTGCATATCTAAGACTAGTAATAATGGTGAAAATGTTCTCAAGTTAATCATTATGTATCATGATATTGTGTATATGATTAAAAATAATATAGGCACACAAAAATAAT
>JARHVA010002292.1:1147500-1195000 GCA_037957365.1 Torreya grandis | reverse complement strand
TTATATACCAATTAAACACATTTATATATAAAATTTATCCTCTTACAACTCCACCAAAATTTTCAGGTTACAACTCTCTAGGGAAGTCCTTTTCTCCCAACCTCTTTGCCAATTATGTGTCTTTAAGCTTAGTTCCAAGCCATAATCCTAGATACCATAATGTATAGTAATGTATCAACTCAAACATGAAAAAATAATTTATATCACGTTAAATAATATCATATTACAATTTTTCATTAAAATTTAATGGTGGAAACTCAAGTTATTCAAAATATAAGATTGAAACCCTAGCCAAGATGAACATAGGCATGTAGGTGGCTAAGAGCAATAAAAGGAATTTATTTTAGTTTTAAACACTTTAAAATACTTATAAGACTTATGTTTGTTATAAAACAACTCAAATAAACTTATAAAATATCTATTTATCCATGATCAATCAAGAGAAAGCTCCAATATACACTAATGTAAAATTCTGAGTGCTCTTCAAGACTGTGTGAAGGTTACCTTTATATCTTGAAATTATAAAGGATTTTGAGCCTAAAAATGGATTATTATCATAAGTTAAAAAATATATAATAATATTTATACTCAAAAAAATTAAATAAATATTAAAATAACTATCATAAATTCATCATTTACTTTACAATCTTGACTTTGCATTGGCATAATTGCTTCTAGGTGGACTGTGTTGGAGATGAACTTATGTTTTGCTGGGAAATGATTCTAAGAACCACTTCATGTAAAGAAAAAAATAATATTATATTTATAATATTCCAATAATATCATGAAATTGTATAAATTATTCTCCAAAACATTCTTTTCTTTATTGATCTCATTACATACAATCAATCATACATATAATTTATACAGAGGCAGGCAAAGTTCTTCATCTATTAATATTTTATCCTCATTTATCATAATTTAATCATTTTTACTTATAATTTATCCACATATCCTAACATAATACCACACTTATTACTAATTTACATGCAATTATGTCTTCTTATGACCTAAACATATAAGAAAACTCCTTTATGCCAAATCCATGTAAGTCGGTAGTTACATAGGCATGTTTCTTTTCTTATATTTGATTTACATGTCATGAATATTTAAAAGCCTCTAAAATTAATCTATTAGGACCTAATAATACCTTTGTAAACTTACATGAACATTCTCATATCACACTAGATAAAAATGCTACACCAAATCCTAAACATAAATTCAAATTTTCAAATTCCCTTTTTGGTGGGAAACTCTAGAAGGTTGAAAATAAGAAACCCTAAGACTTATAGTGACTCAAAAACATCCTATAGGACCCTATAAGACATATTATACTTATAAAAGACCAAAAATGGTTATAATTAAACTATTAAACTCATCAATACCCTTTATCAACTTGTGATGCTCTACATCAAGCTCCCCTAATGGGAAAATTTAATCTCCTTGTAAAATTTAATGTGTTCAAATTATTCATTGATTTATAATTATTAATTTTATGATATTATAATCTCATCTTTTTTTAGTTCCTATTATCTTTATCCTTTCTTCTCAATTGTTTCTTATGTCTTTTTCTCCTTGCCTTGTCTTGCCTCTTTGCTAACTCATCTTTTATCTTCATGAAGTACGTGATTTGTTACGAATATTTTTATTATTCATATTACATATAATCCATATGTGTATTATATTATTCATGGTATGAATCAAATGGTTGGTTCTCATTTTTCACTCTTATTTCTACTCCATAGCGTTTTCCATCTTTTTCATGGTTGGATCATGCACTCTTTACTAGTCTTGCTTTTTAACAATGATTTATCCTTTGTCCTCATGATTTAATTGATTATTATGCATAATTAACCTTGTCAAACTCTCATTTGTATCTTTTTTTTCTACCTCTTCATGACACTCCACCTTATTTTGGTGAGTCTTCTCATATCCTACATGCTTATCTTACTTTGACACCTCCTTAACCAATTGAATTCCATCAAAACATAAAACTTATTGGAAACCTTTCATATCATTATAATAATGTATACCTTCAACCAACTAAGTTAAAAAATTACCATTTTAACAAATTAACTTCTTTCATTGATCTTGATTCATTTTCTCATTCTCTTGTTCACCTGACAGTACCTCTCCTTCTATTGACATACTACTTGGACTAGTCCTTAGTCTAAAATGTCCTCTCTTTTCTCTCTTCATGTTAATATATTATTACTTATTTCTTAGATCATCTTTGGATTGATCTTGTCCACCTCTAATCATGCTTTCTTCATCCAATCATATCTTTGTTGAGGAGCATGGATGTCCTCTTCTTTTTGTGGTTATATCATGATCTCTTATATCTAATTTATTATTTTCTCCATTTGATCATTGAGTGACTCCCTATATTGTATCTCCATATCTGCACCATCATGATTAGTACATATCATATTACATTCAAGAGACTTGATAGTATATTCAAATATCTCATAGACTTTTCTATCCTCTCTTGATATTGTATCCTTCTTCTAAACCTCTCTAGGCATCTCTTTCACCTTCTTGAGTTTCTTATATTATCCTCTTAACCTATTCTCTTTACTTGCATCATTAGCTACCCATACTTGTTCCTTGATCAAATCACATGTTTTTATGCTTAGCTTGTTCCAATTTTTAGACTTACCTTGTCTTAAAACATGATTTGATGCATCTATTACCAATACTTATCCATCTTCTTAGTTGTAACTCATTACTTGATTGTGATTTTTTGCCCTTGCCTGACCTACAAGTTCATCTTCTTGAAGTATGGAAAACATTCTTATTGTCTTTGATATCTTCTATGCATCTTGTAATTATTCCTCTATCTCTTTTATGATATCTCCTTTGTTCTCTTAAATTTGAATTAGGAACTCTGATAGATCAACATTAGCCTTATGCATTAACTCTATTCATATTAAATCTTCTTCAACATTGTGCTATTGCATAAATTTTACTTGGGATCCCTCTCCATATGGTTTCAAACTAGACACTCCATACCCTTATTGTATCCACCCTTATTTTTACATGATGTATGTTACCTTATCCATCACTATTTATCTCCTTTTAGACCTCATTGTCTCATGCCATGTGTTCATCTCTTTAATTGTTATTCTATGATAGAATTTGTATTTATCTTCATTTTTATGGCATGATTCAAAGCTGAAATATATACTTGTAATTGATCCCAAGTCTTATGTACAAATAAATGATCTTGTTGCTCATTTAACAACTCTGAATCACCTACAATATCTTTTTCTAACTCTTTGAATCTTTCATGAAATAGAAATTCAAATTTATGATCTTCTTACCTCTTGGATCCATATTCTTGATTCATTTTTTTTATTTTATTCCTTTAATGATCCATCTTTCTTATCGAATATCTTCTTATCCAAACATATCTCCTCTTACAAGGTAACAAATCATTGTGTCTCTATACATTACTACCCAATCAAATTATTATTCAATGTAAGGATTTTGTTCATGATTTTTTTCCTTCATTATTTCAAGTTTTATGACCTCGAAGTGGACTTATTATTTTTACTTTTTGACCTTCATACACACATGACAAGAAATCACACACAATAAGAAATCATAAGATTTAAAATATTGAGGCTTGTTTGCCTCTATCTTATCCTTCTTAGGTTGCTTTACTAATACCTTTATCTATTTCTTCTCATCATCCTTGATGGCTATCTCATTCTCGTCAGAGTGTTTCTCACCTTCCTCTTATCTACCAAATTGTTCATTCATCATTAACTTCTTCATATCCTCTTTGAGTTGCCTATATAGTAACATATTTTACTTCTCATTTTCTCTCATGATAATCTTTCTTATTCTCTCCATGAGTATGCTTATAGGCCACTTTACTCTCTTATTCCTCATTACCCATCCATACCATTCAATTTAATCTTATTTTATGGTATCCATCACTATCCTTGTCCTCTCTAACCATTAATCTATCTCACTCATATCCTCTTCAACAACCAACCCTTTTCTCATTAGGGATTCCTTCTTCATCAAATAATTGTGGTGTTATAACATGAACAAGACCTTCCTCACCTTTTCCTTCTCTATTTTCATATTCTCTAATTTAATTATTTTTCACCTTGATATAACAAGTATCTTTCACCTTGATTGGTGTCTCAACCTAAGTTATCTCTTATACCTAGTCTATTGACACTCATATCCAAGTCTTTTCCACCTTAGAACTACTCCTCTTCTTGGAGTATTTATTATCTCTTATTAGGAAATTTATTCTACCATAAACTCTTTATCTCTCTATTTTAGTCTTTCTCTAATCACTCTCAAACTTTTTTCATGGTTTTTATACTTGCCTTCAAACTTCTCATCTGCAATTTAACTTCATGCAACCTGAATTACTAACCTTTCGTAAAATATTAAATAATTCCAAGAGATTACCTATTATAATACCACCTAATGTATATATTAATAATACATTATTCTCATCCTCTACCTAGATTTTATTTCTTCCTTTTTACCCTTTCTTTGAACTCTAGTTTGATTTCTTATCATATGTACTTTGTTTGTCATTTTAATACCATGGATCAATCTTTAGCTTTATTAGGCTCCTAAGACTCTTTGTAAACATAGCATTCCTCTCTATATTGGAGACATATAATCATTAAATTCCATTATTTTCAATCTCATTCTTATATTAAATCACCATCCTCTCATACAAAACTTTCATTGCTTCACTCTTTTTTCTTTCTTCAAACTTGTTCATTCTCTTATAGGCTTATAGACCTAAAGGCCTAATGCATAGTTCTAACATTATTGTATCCAAAAATAAGATTATATTTTCATGAATATATTAATTTTTATCTCCATTACACATCTAATTATAGTCATGAATATCAAGGTTATAACTCTCAAATAAACCATCCTTTCTTCTTTCTTGTCTAGCTCCCTATAGCCTTGTTTAGTACAAATCTTAAAGGTTTTAACAATATACAAAGTTCATATAATAAATAAAAACATTTATATATATAATTTATCCTCTTAAAACTCAACCTAAATTTTTAGTTTACAACTCTCAATGGAAGTCCTTATCTTATTCCAACCTCCTTACCAATTAGGTCTCTTTAGGCCTCATTCCATGCCATAATCCTAGATACCATAATGTGTGGTCAGGTATCAACTAAAAACACAAAAATAATCTATATCATGTTAAATAATATTATATTACAAATTTACATTAAATTATAATCATGAAAACTCAAGTTATTGAAAATGTAAGATTGAAACCCTGGCCTAGGTGAACACAGGTATGTAGGTGGCTGAGAGTAATAAAAAGAGAATTTTTTATTTTTAAACACATTAAAGAACCTATAATACACATTTTAGGTATTTAATAACTCATTAAATTCTTTAATAACTATTTTTCCTTGATCAATCACTAAAATTCTCCAACATACACTAATACAAAATTTTGAGTGTTTGTCAAGACTACGTGTGAAGGTCAGCTTTGCATCTTGAATTTATAAAGGATTTATGATACTAAAAAATGAATATTATCATAAATTAAAAAATATATACTACTATTTAAACTTAAAAAAAATAATAAATATTGAAACAACCATCATAAATTCATCACTTGATAATCTTGAATGTGCTTTGGCAAAATTGCTTCTAGGTGGACTGTGTTGGAGATGAACTTATGTTTTGTTGGGAAATGATTTCAAGATCCAAATTTATATAAATAAAAAAATCTTAAATTTATAATATTTTATGAATATCATAAAATCACACAAAGTATTCTCCAAAACATTATTTTCTTTATTGATCTCATTGCATACATATAGTCATACATAAAATTTATACAAAGGCAAACAAAGTTCTTAAAAATATTTATATTGTATCCTCATATATTAGACTCTCCTTATTTTATTATATTTTTTCCTCCTCTCTTAACCTACTACCATACTCTTTACTCATCTACATGAATTTTTTTCATCTTATGACCCAAGCATGAAAGAAAACTCCTTCTTTATGTCAACTCCATGTAGGGTGGCAGTTACATAGGCATGTTTCTTTATTTATATTTAATTTCCATGTCATGCACATTGAAAAACATATAAAATAACTCTCTTAGGACCTGATATGACATTTATCAAACTTAAACTAATATTTTCATATCACGCCAAATCATAATGTTACACTAAATCCTAAACATAAATTCAAATTTTCAAATCCCTTTTGGTAGGAAACTCTAGATATGCTAAAAAAAACCAAATACAAGACTTATAATGACTGAAAAAAATCCTATATGACCATATAATACCTATCCTACACACATAAGACCAAAAAGGGTCATAATGAAATTGATAAACTCATTAACACCTTGTGTTAATTTGTGATGCTCTACATCAAGCTCCCTAAGTGGGAAAATTTGAAATCTTGCTCAAATTTAATTTGTTCAAATTATTTCTTGATTTCCAATTATTCATATTATGATATTTTAAGCTACTATTGGTGTTGTTATTTATATATTTCTTATTTCTTATCAATTGGTTCTTGTGTCTTTGTCTCTTTGCCTTATCTTGCATCTTTACCAACTTGTCTTCTATCTTCATGAAGTACATGATCTATTAAAACTATTTGTCTTATTCATATCCCATATCATTCATATCTGAATTATCTTCATCATGCTTTACCTTAAATGGTTGGTTATAAATCTCTAATCTTTATTCTACTCTATAACTTATTTCTATCTTTGTCATGGTTAGTTCATGTACTCCTTATTGGTATTACTTCTTAACAATGAATTTTCATTTATCCTCATGATCTAATGGATTATTAATCATATTAAACCTTTTCATACTCTCATTTACATCCTATTTTTCTACCTCTTCATGATACTCTAACTTATCTTGGTGAGTCTTATCATATCCTACTTGCTCATCTTGTAAAGACACCTCATTGACCATTTTAGTTCTATCATAGCATAACACTTCTTGGTTACCATTAATCTCACTATCATCATGTATACCCTCAAAAAACTTATCTTCAACATTAAAAATTTAAAATATTAGCATGTCACCTTATTCTTTCTTCATTTTCTTATTATCTTACTCACCCGATTGTATCTCTCCTTCTATTGGCATACTACTTGGACTAGTTATTGTGATAAAATTATCCTATATTTTATCTCTCCATGATAACGTGCTCTTACTCCTTTCTTGGATAATATTTAGACTAATCTTGTGCACCCTCAAACATGTTTTCTTCATCACATCATCTCCTTTGTGAGGAACATGGATGTCCTCCTCTTTCCTTAGATCTATCATAATCGATTGTGCCTCATTGATCCTTTTCTCTATGTGATCATTAATAGTCATTGGATTCATCTCGATGAGATAATTTAAATGTTATAATCCACCAATACACTTTTTTCATGGTTTAAATCCACCATCTTAGGGTTTTTGCATGGCTAGTCCTAACACTTGTAGATGTGGGAAAGTGAAAGAAACTCCAAAACTTCCTCATAATGACAATATGGAGTCCCATACTTTTAATCCATTTATTTTTAAGATGATTCAAAAATTTCATTCAAATTTATGAAGGATGGTGTGGAAAGATGATCTCGATGTGGTTAAAGTGAACATCATTGGGGTAACATGGGATATGAATGTTATTAAGGATCAATTGAAACTTATAATTAGTAAATTTTTCAATATTACATCTCATCCTTCACCAAATAATCCTCCACCCCTCCAGATCAATTCTTCTAATTCAAATAATCACACCTCCAATCCTAGTCTAAAGTAGTTATTACCAAAAGTGGACTTGTGTAAGTTTGATGGTAAGGATCCACTCACTTTGATTAATCAAATCAAAAATTTATTTTATCTACATTAGACTCCATGTGCATAAAAATTGGTCATGGACTCTTTTTATATGGAAATTGAGTAGTTCATTTGGTATCAATGATTGCATTCTCAAAATAAAAATAATGGCCTTCAGGTTACTTAGTCTATATTTTATGAGAATATGTAGCTCCACTATTGTAATAATATCTCAAAAAACTACTTTAGTTAGCTAATCAAAATGCATCAAATAGGAACTGTGAAGGATTATGGATGGAATCTCTTAGAAAACTTTGATTGACCTATGCATGGGTGGCCTCAAAGATATAATCCAAATAGAGGTTCACATGTTTATTCCTAGTTTAGTATATGAATCCATACTTGTGGTACACATGGTAGAGGAAAACTATCTGGTCAAATGAATACCTTTCTATAATTTTTGTGAACATAATTTCCTAGCCTTGTTAGTTATTTAACCTATAAGATTAACTCCTTAACAAATTAAAGAGAAGAATGTAAAATGGTTATGTTTTGGATGTGATTTAAAATGGATAAAATGACATATATTTTATGAAAATAAGTTGTTTACATTAAAGGTACTAATGAGGATGAATAAGATTATGAGGCCTCAACTACAAGACTATAAGAACTTTAGTTTGAATTTAAATATTTTAACCTACTATTTATTGTCATGCACATTTAGGTATTACTACTATCCAAACTATTAAGCTGGTAGATTTCCTCAATAAAAAAAATTGATTGTGGTGATTGACTCTATGAGTACACACAACTTCAATAGTAAGTTATATACTTATTTGAGTTGTTTCATTTTTCCAACTCTATAATTTTAGGTTATTATTATAGATGGGGTTATAATCAACTATTATGGAAAATTCAATAGTATTATGGTTACTATGGGAGATTACTTATTAGATTCTCATATGTATTTTATTCCCTATAAGGGATACCATTGTTTTTGGAGTGAAATGGCTCACCACTTTAGTCACAATTGAGATGATTTTATAGGAAATATGAGTGCACTTTCATTCATAAATTAGAATCACATGGTTTATTGTATAAATATTATTTAGGCCTATGATGGGAGGAATAATCATAAAATATAATCAAATTTCAAATTGTTTATTTGTGTACATCAAGTAATATTTAAAAATAATCTTATGGGAGTTGGTTCAATAAAACCAACTAACATGTATAACCAACCCTATAAACAAAACAAACTAAAAAATAAGTTACAAGAAATGATTAAATAAAAACCTAACTAATACTTTGGATCATATATGACCTAATAAAATCCCCTTTATCCAAAGGGGTATATAAGAAAAAAACTAGAGTAATGACTCTAAGGTCATCAAATAAACTTTAAAGTAACTATAACTATGGTATTATACACTTTGGCACTGACCAAAAAAGATGTCTCTCCATACAAAATCCCACCCTATGAGTTGTTGTATAAAAATTTGATGAACATGATTAAGGCCTGTTCATCCCCTATGATCATCATATCATACTATAGTAGAAAATTATGAAGGACTTTCCAACTACATTGATCCACATTAGGCTCCACCTTGAAACCCATCAAGGTGACCAACCCATAGTCAAATCATACTATCAATGATGACTGATAAAAGACTAATAAAATGTTATATCTTCTCCCACTATCTGGCAAGAAGTGAAAATTTGTGTAGAGAGAAAACAAAATAAAATAATCCTATCTACTCCATGTCATGAATATTAGGTATATAAATCTAAAAATTTAAATAAAAGAAATAACACAAGCCAAAAAATGCTATTGCAATAGATCCCTATCTTGATCCTAGTATTTGACACAAAATGATTGAATCAATAATCACTTAGAATAAGCTATTTGTCCATTAGGACCATAGACCTCAACCATATAGGATGCCTCTTGATTAGAGAAAGTGTTATAATAACTGGAATAACTAGATTAACCAAAAGATCTACCACTATAATGATCCACATAGTTTTCCTTAGCTATCTTTTTATGTGGAGAATGGAGTAATCGAGAAGGATATACATTTGTAAGATGTCCAATGTCAACAAATTTCAAAAAAACTGGCTCCTTCCTATGCTGATAAGATCCCTAAGAATTTGAATCACTAGACAAACCATAAGAATGAGAAGAATACATATGGTGATGTTCACATTTTGAATATCCTAGAGAGTGCCAATGAGAATGCTTTGGAGATTGTATAGAACAATTTGGAGAGTGTCTCAAAGAATAAGTTAGAGAGTGTCTATAAGAAGCTTCTAAAACTATCACTATACATGGTGATGATCTATATGATGGGAACTATTCTTTTTATAGTGAGCCTCTTTAGTAGGCATGATTTTCTTCTTTACAAAATGTCACTCATGTGAGTCAACAACTCATAAATAGAATCAAAAGTAGATCCATTAAGCCTATCATTAAGATATGACATTTCAACAAAATTTGTGTATGTAGAACTAAGACCACTCAATTTGATGGAAATCAACATGTCATCATTTATCTTTCCACTAGTCGTGTAGTATTTTTGTTTCAATGTTTTCATGTGAGAGAGATATTTAGATACATATTCATCAATGTTAAGCCTATTATTAAGAAACTACATTAAGAGATAAATTTTATTATAATTAGGTTATTTGTCATATATATATATATATATTAATATATATATATATATATATATATATATATATATATATATATATATATATATATATATATATATATATATATATAAACACTTTCCAAGATTTATAGTCATTACCTTTAGTGGCTACAATATAGATAATTACATGAGCTAAACATGATGATTTAAATAAAACAAGGACACATTTATCACACCATTAAAACTCAAGTAATTTATAAGCTTCAATTGGTGGCGTGGTTTTTCTTTTTCACTTATTTCACACAAATAATTAAAAACAAGTTTGTTTTCCATATTCATCAACCATTCCTTGTATTTTTTAATGTCAAGCATCCATTTTAGAGATTAAGTTCGCAATTATTTCCATTGTGCTCTCAAAATAAGGAAAGCTATCAGGGTTTGGCCTTGACCAACTAGATAGATTCTAACTAAAAAAATTGTAATAATTTGTAAAAACAAGCATTAACTATGCCTTATATCTCTTATTACACCATTATTTCTCTCATATTTTAACTTTTCTAATATGAAAGAGGGTAAAAATGAAATTCTATCAAAAATATTTTCTAATTGGTTTTGAACCCTTGACCTCCCCTTTGGAAAATACTTGTAAAATATGTATGAACAAATATATTACAATGAATATTTAAATTTTGTGGGATAATTTTTCATATAGCCAATTTTTTTTATTTTACAAAAAAAAAAGATTTTAAACATATAAAAATATTTTACATTCTTATTTACTTTGCATGTAAAAAGGATTGTGCTCAATTGGTTTTCTTTTTGGTGGAGCCCATAATGATAAGAAAAGGTAAATTTTTGTCTATATTACTATGCCACTTCTCTCCAACTCAAGTATGTATTAGATTATAGAAAATATCATCCAGCCTTACACATTGGGAGCCTTCTATATATTTCACAATGTAACTCAAAACCTTTGATTATTTTATTATCAACACAAAAAAATGGATACTAAATATTGTGATTTATTACACAATCATCTAATCTATGCACTATGGGCCTATAACACCAATATCCACACACTAAAAAGAGTTATTCTTTAATCACTAGTATATGGCACATAATCAATTATCCCACTAGAACTAGAAATCCCATCCTTATAGGTATCCATAAAAGGGTTTATTATGGATGATCAATATAGTTAAATACATCTACATGAATTAGAATATTTATATCACACATGCATCTAAGCCACAAAAAATCTAAGAGCATATCAAAAAGGAAACCAAAAGGTCTATAATAGTTGTGTTTACAATAAAGAATTTAAAGTCAATGCTTTGGTTTTAAATTAAAATCTAAAAAATTTTAATGCCAAAGAAGAGAAAAAATAAAAATAAAAATAAAATTGGCTTTTCCCATACTTAGTCACAAGAAATCTTAGTCTGAAGGTATGCCATATAGCTTCACTTGATGACAAGGTAATCAAGGACCCATTGAACATCGTGCATCTAAGGAGATTTTGTACATGAAAAAATTATAATCTACTTTTACATAGTTTAATTCATGTTTTCTCCTTGTATGTAGTTTCATTTTAATGTTTCTTGTACATATCGTCTGCTCAAAAAGTACAAAAACAATAAATATTTTCAAAACACAAAAATAGTATAATATGTCAAAAACACAAAAACATTCAAATATTTGCTCAAAAAATAAAAATTATAGTTTGTATGAATTCCATGTTTACCTTTCTTATACTTATGTTAGTTTACTCAATTATATCATAAATACATTATTCACTTGTTCTTTTTGAGTTTTTATAGATGCTTACAGGAACCAGATCCACCACATAGATCCATATTTTCTACTATCTACCCATTGGGGGCAAAACACAAGTTCCTCTTTTGACACATTTGCCCATTTGGGGGCATCCTATAAAAATTCTAAATCTCAATTTGCATCTTTATATACTCTACATCACATATTTAGCATTGTTTATATTTTAATATTGATCATCCTACACTACTCATATTTTTTTCCAACTACTACTCCTCTAGGTTCATTTTATGTATATCTTTATTCTTTTATAGATTTTTACAACATGTTCATGCATAATTTCGTTTCAAAATTTAATATCTTAGAATTGGTTGTCTCTATGATTATAGCTCTATTGAAGAGAATTTGAATAAGCCATTGTTCTAAAGCTCTACACCACTTTCTTTCATTATATGTATGCTTTGGACATGTGCCCATGTCCTTATGTGTGCCTTATTGATTTTTTATGAAAAAATTTGAACATGTCCTTCAATGTGGCTCCATACCAAATTCTTTGTTGTTTTCATATGTGGACATTTGAACATATCCTTGTATGTATATATTTCTCAAATTTAGTGACATGTGCCCATTTACCTTGTATTGTGTCCCCTTGGCCTATTTTGCTTGCATCATATGTGATGTATGTATGCTTTCATGTATGTGTCATGGCCATGACACTTATATTTTTCTTGTTACACACTCCAAGTTTAGATTCTATGAGGGACCACATGCATCTCCCATTCCAATCTAGGCACCTTGATGGACATCATGCCCCATCCCTTTAGGTAATTACTCAGTTTATTACTTAGATTTTTTTTTTCATACACATGCTTACATTTTTATATCTATATAGACAACCTTATGAATGTTATATTTAACATCCATTGTATATTACAAAATTATGCTTAGATTATCCTACATTCTAATGTCATGTATACACATTATATTAGTTTATTATACATATATCTTATGTGCTCAGACTAACTCATATCATGTAGAGATTTTTATTTTGAGGATAGTTCTTACATAGGTTCAACAACTTACCTAAAAATAAGGGGCATTCATAGAGGTTTGTCACATAGATCAAGTCATCTAAATGAACTCAAAGTAAATTTTATAACACAAGCACAAAATATATAACTCAATTCAAGAAAACATAATGGAAAATAGTTAGTCAGAGATTAGAGTTAATTTGGATTAAAAAATAGAGTTGGATACTAGCACCAAAAGTGGAAACTAACACTACAACACTACTATCTAATGTATGGAACTACTATATCGTATCCCCATAAATAGGAAAATATGGATTTAGTAGAAAGGCATAGTATTTATATTCCAGGTTTACATAGATTTAGTTATAAATTATCAGATTTTTCTCATTTTACATAAAATCATGCTAGTTTACTCAGATTGGGGGCATCATGCATGGAATGATCACTCACATTTTAGTTTTAGATACTAAGATATATATTATTAAAAATAAATCTAGAATACATATGCTCATATATAAAATTTGGGGGCATGTGTGTGGCAAATTATTTCCATATGCTCACTTTTGCACTAATTAATTACATGAAATAGAAAACACCATGTCATTATCTACATTCTTAATCTATTGAAAATTTACTCTAGTTATAATATATGTGATGCATTGCTTCATCTACAATGGTTGGCATTACCATGTAGTTGTTGATCTACATACCCGAGTGTTTGAGAGGTCCCTAGGTCAATTTTCATTCCAAATTTCTTGAGTGACCACAAATTCATTATATATAATTTTAGTTACAATCATACAACTTAAATTACTTTACATAATTTAGTTATAGATTCATATCCTATAAATAAGAATGTAATGATGGATCCATATTCTACTTTAGTTCTTGAGCCACCTACATAAGAGGGTTGGACAAGCCATCAGTCTAATCCAATATATTCATAGGTCATGATCCATAAAATAGGGGTGGGAAATCATGGATTCAAAACTATATTGATTTCTTAAGCCACCGACACATGGGGATTGAGAAATCCATTCAACTCAGTCCAAGTAATTCACTGATTGATCCCCAAATACACACACATAGGATGTCACCATGTTTATGTATTAGTTTGCATACCTAGTGAGGTGTGTTTTTTCCTTTCCATTCTCTTATTCTTTACTTGGTTTTTTATTTAGTTTTTATATATCTTAAATAAATAATGATACTATTGACATTTCATTTATAAAACACATAATGAAGCATGCTTCACATACTCATATCTAGATTCATGGGCTCTACATCTTATGTAAGTCTAGATACATTTATTTTCCTTTATCATAGTCATTTTGCTTTGCTGAATTTCTAGAAAACTGAGGGAAAATGTAGTTATTTAAAATGTCACTTGAGTTCCAAGAGTGTTACTTGATACCACCCATCCATATCTTATCCCTAACCATATCTTAAGACCTATTTATAAACTTATCTATATTTTATATGAGCCACATTCATCCTTAGACATATAAAAATTAGTCTTAGACCCTTCTTTAATCATTTAGTCCCCTAATGCCTTAGGTTTTACCATATAGACATTAGTAGCATAACTAGACACTAGGGCCATAGTGATAGTGTCCTAGTTGGGCACTATTGTCCTTTTCACTCTATTTAGTTCCAATGAATATCTTTTAAATCCAAAAAACACCTAGGGTTATCGTAGACTCATTTCAAACCCTGCATCAACACTATATTAGTATATACACATGATGTTTAGCCCTTTATTTTCTAAATGGAAATTAGATGCAAATACACACAAACAAGCTCAAAATAAGTTGTGAACAATCAAGGTTATTGATCCATATTCTTCCTTACTTATACATATAGTCATATAAAACCATCATAAACTTAGAATACACATATTTATTATGTCAAATCTCACTCAAAACACTCAAATATATATTCATAGTAGCTTCACTTTCACTTATACCAACACTTAGGTCAGGAGAACTACATTGGGCTTAATCCCTCCTCAGTGTACTGGTATGTAGGTAAATCTCATCACAACAAGGTGTTGAGGATGTCCAACATACCTAGATAACACCGCATATTTATTATTTGTGCTGAATTGAATACCCTAATCACATAGAGTTTTAGGGTTATTATACAAAATCAGCTAAAATAGGTCATAGATAGTGAAGCAGGGTTTATCCATGTAGGAACATGCCTGACAGAATTTGACAACTGCTCCCAAAAGCACAGATTAGTTCCTACATATATGACATTAGCTCCAAAAGTAGACACTAGTGTCATAGTGATACTATAAAAGGTAAGGATTTATTATCTAGGAGGGTTTTTGAAACATGGATCCTATTTAAGACTCTCAAACTAGCTCCTGTACCATTTTTTAGCTTCCATATCCTTCATCTCACATAGTTTATAGATAATTATTCACTTTTATAATTCATTTATCTTATTTTAAAATATTATGTTAAGCTAAGCTTATTATTAAGTAACTAATCTAATGTTAAGCTTATTATTAAGCAACTAAATTAAGAGATAAATCTTATTATAGGCAAGTTGTTTGTCATATATATATTTTAACATGTTCCAAGATTTATAGGAATTACCTTTAATGGTTACAATATAGATAGTTACTTGAGCTAAACATGATGATTTTAGTAAAATAATGACACATTTATCATGTCATTAAAACTCAAGAAATTAGGCAGCTTCGATCGGTAGTGTGGATTGTTTTTCACTTATTTCACTCAACTAATTAAAAACAAGTTTTTTTTCCATATTCATCAACCATTCATTTTTTTTTTTATGTCAAGCATCCATTTTTAGAGATTAAGCTCATAATTTTTGCCACGATGCTCTCAAAACAAGGAAAGCCCGGTTTGGCCTTAACCCACCAAATAGATTATAATTACAAACATTGTAATAATTTATAAAAATAAGCATTAAATATTCCTTATATCTCCTACTACACCCTTATTTATCTAATATTTTAAATTTTATAATACAAAATAGGCTAGAAATGAAATTTTATCAAAAAATAGTTTGAATGGGTTTTGAACCCTTGACCTCCCCTTTGGTAGATACTTGTAAAATCTATATGACCAACTATATTATGATGAATATTTAAACTTGGTGGGATAATTTTTAATATAAATAGATTTTTTTTTTTTTAATGATTTTAAACTTATAAAAATAGTTTACATTCTTATTTACTTGGCATGTAAAAAGGATTGTGTTTAGTTGGTTTTATTTTTGGTAGATCTCACAATGATAAAAAAGGAAAAATTTTGGCTATATTACTATGCCAATTCTCTCCAACTCAAGTATTTATTTGATTAAATAAAATGTTGTGCAACCTTGCACATTGGGAGTCTTCTACATATTTCACAATGTAACTTAAAACTTGGCTTATTTTATTATCAACACAAAAAAATGTTTAATCCATCTTACAAGTATTTTTGATCTATTTATATGACATTTCAATTTATAGGTAACAAATAATTTATTTTTCTTTAAAATATATTATTTTCACATCAAATAATTATACACAAGAAATGAAATCAAAATAACCAAGTGCAAAAATAATAATGCACCATACAATTCTATTGGTGAATGAAGTTAAATAATAAATATGGTATCATATGATCATACTTCTCTTGGAGCATGCCCACTAGCCACCATACAATAGTTGGATTCTTTACAGCTACCGTATAAGTTTATGATATGATCATGAAAATAAATAAATAAAAATTAGTTGTATATTATTTTCACTCAAAACCAAGCATTTTATTTTCACTTGTTGATAAATATTCAATCCTTCATGATTCACCTACGTTCTTATACCAATGTTCAAGCATAGTATGGGAGGAATAATCATAAGAATATATTCTAAGATCAACTTGTTTATTTGTATACATCAAGTAATATTTAAAAAGAATATTAGTGGAGTTGGTTCAATAAAACCAACTAATGGGTATAACTCACCCATACAAATAAAAAAAACTAAAAAATGAGTAAAATAAATAATTAAATAACAACCTAACTACTACTTTGGATCACAAATGACCCAACAAATATTTATAATTAGTTAGTTCTCACTAGATGATGAAGATTCTCATAAAAGGTGTTAAATTTTTTGTTTCATGATTATTTTCTATGTAAGTTCAACTAACCAAGGAGTCTACCTATCGTGATTTACAATTTATGTTGGATGACCATTCTATTTTTTGGTGCCATGCCAAAATGACTTACACCAAGTAGAGTGGATGATCACACCATTATAATAATTGTAGGTATTATACCTCCTAACATCAAACCCTACAATTATCCCTATTCCTAGAAAAGTGAAATTGAAAATATTATACAAGAGATGTTGGAATAATTAATTATCAAATATCCAAAGTGAATATTCATCACTATTGATTAGGGTTTCTAATAAAGATGACATTTGGAGGATGTGACCAGACCATAAATAACTTAATAAGTATACCATCAAGGATAAGTTTCATATTCTAGTAATTTATGATTCTCTAGATAAATTGCATTGACTTGTTATTTTTACTCAATTAGGTCTTCACTCTAGGTATCACCATATTCAAATATATGAAGAGCCCATACTTTTAAAAAATCTCAAAACTCATGAGGGCCACTATGAATTTATGTACATGCTTTTTGGTATAAAAAATACACCATCTACATTTTAAAGTTTGATGAATACTACTTTAGGCCATTTATTAGATACTTAATTCAATGATAAAATCAATGAGTTCCATAACCTTAATAAATACAACAAGATTATAGAATAATTTGATGTTCATCTATTAATACTCCTTAATTCTGTGGGACACATCTAGGATGAGCCTATGAAAGTTAATATATTCCTTAGTGGTGTATTAAGGGAATATAGAAATACAAATAAGATAAGAAATCAAATTAAATATTATTCTAAACTAACTTAACCTATGATAGAGATAAAAACAAAATAAATAACACAAAATTATACATTATTAAAAAAAGAATCTTCCTCCATTATGATGCGAATTTTATTTGCTCTCTTTGAATTTTGGTTGCTCACTCTTCAAATACAAGGGTAAATGGGCAACATTGTGGTATGAAAACTCCTATAACCTCATCATGATAAACCTATAATGAAGAATCTTAAATAGATTATAAGAAGAACCTCTAATTTATAGAATTTGGAAATGCATTTGAATCATCCATCTTGAGATGAATATCAAGGTCTAATAATAAAAGGTAATTTTTAGTACATAATGAGAATTTTTAATTAAAAATTGGAGTGGATAACATGAGGGAATCAAAACTGAGTATAAAATTCATTTGGGAGGAATATATGATATAAAATTAGTAAGCAGATGTGAGGTGGATTATATAATTGGAGAAAATTAGTTCATGGAAAATAATGAGAATAAAGGTGGATTATTAAATTAGATCATGGAAGATAATGAGAATAAAGGTGAATTATTAAATTGGATCATGGAAGATAATGGGAATAAAGGTGGATTATTAAATAAGATCATGGAAGATAATGGGAATAAAGGTGGATTATTAAATTAGATCATGGAGGATACTACGTTATTAAATTATAATGGTAGTCAATGTGATTATTAAATTGGAATGGTGGGGGACAAGTGGAGCCTTATTTTGAATTTTTTGATTTATGAAATTTATTAATTTCCAAAATTCATTAAAATTTTAATCAGATAAAGATTTATTAATTATCTTTGGACTAATTTAGGGATAATAAATAATGAATAGTGTCTAGTGACTAGTGAATAGTGATGCTAAATAGTGATGATGAATAGTGATAAGGGAAAATTAAGGATGATTAGATATGATTAGGTATTTAGTAAAACTAAGGTTAAAATAAACATAAAGTTCCCAATTTTAAGTCTACATTTTTTCCCTCTTTGAGAAGTCATTATGAGACATTGTCAAATTAATGACCTTTCAAAGAATGAAAAAGTCATTGAAAAGGTGGAAAAACATTAGACAAATAAATAATGGATGTTATGATTTTATCATTTCTAACCAATATGTGTAAGGTTTTGGATAGAAGAATAAGATAATGATTGAAAAAAAAATGAGGTAACCATGATGATTCACACTTGAGTGTTCATGCAATAAAGTGGATGAACACTCAAAATGATGTAGGAGGAAAAATTATGAAGTGGTGATAATGAAGGTCATCAAGAAAGTGAATCACTAGAAATCAATATCATATTTTCAAGATTAAAGTTTGTGTTAAATGATTTTACCCTAGATAAAAACTATGAAATAGATAGGAAAAAGAATATTTCTTGCTCATAAACTACATGCTCGAATGGTGCTCAGGACTCAAGGGTCACAAGAGCAGAGGTGGGAATGATATATCCTAGTAAGTTATGGCCTAAAAATAAAAAATATGTAGATTTTATAATTTTAGAGGAATATTTTACAAAATTTATAGTTGAAATTAGCTATTAAATATTTGTAGCATGTTGATTAAATGGAGCCTAAAATTGTGGAGAAATCAATTGAAATTTTTGAAAATGATGGCCTAGAGGGGAAAAAATATATTGGAATGAGAAGGGATAGGCTATAGAGGGAAGATGAATTGGAAAGTGTAAATTGATAGCATGGATGGATATTATATGGATGGTTATATATTTTCCTTGTGTTTATTTTTGCCTTGCTTTGAAATTCTAACATGAATAGTTGAGTAAGAGTTGAGAAACTCTAGTTTTAATTTATTGCAAAACAATAATCACCAATGATATGAAATAATCATGATGAATATTTGTGTTTTATTCATAAGAACTATAAGTATTATAATTTGTGAAAAATAGAGTGGATAATGATATGAAAAAATCATAATCACACTATAGTGTAATACATAAAATAATATTGACTCAAAAAATGATATAAATAAATAAAAACAAATAAGTGGAAACAATACGAATGCAAACAAAATTGATGAGTGTAAGATAAAAAAATTAAATGATGAGAATCATAAGACACATGATAATACAATCAAGATTAAGCATAATGAAAACAAAAGATATGTGAAATTAAAAACCAAAACAATTGACACTTAAAAAGGAAGCAAATGATATAACTATATTAGGTGAGGGTTGAGACTTTTGGTAGCCAAAATTTATGACAAGATTGAATGAAGGATGAGGAAGCCCTAAGATAACCATTAAATTTTAGATATAAATGAGAACAAGTGAAATCACATGTAGATGAATGGAGATGATGGATGAACTGACCCTGGGGGCCCCATGCCCCTAAGTGATGCCTACATAGTTTAGACATTATTATCATTAAAAATGGTGTGAATGCCCATGATAATGGGGATAGACTTTAGGCCACATGTAGTTCTCCCAAAAAGGGGGAGATGAAAAATGAATAATATAAGGATAAGAATAAATGGATAGAGGGAGGGGAAGATGGAAATGTACTCACAAAATGGTGAGAGCTGGACAATAATAATACTCTCAAAAGGGTGAGAGCCTTATTGAGAGAGAAGAAGAGATAGAATATGAGTGTGAGAAAAGATGACTTTTCACCTATTTAGTGATGATATAATGACGTTGTCCATGACATCTAAGGAAAGAGAGAGATAATAGATCAGTGGGTACCCATATAGTTATGGATACTATCATGATGTCCACTTTATCTAAGGTAAGATATAAATAATAGATGAGTGGAAAATCATATAGGAACTGATATAGTCATAGTGTCCATTACATATAGGGGAAGAATAGGATGTCCTATGTGAAATAAATAATATGGGTGCACTAGTAGTTAAAGTAGAGACAAGACTAACCTAGAGATGGTACAAACTTAGGGAAGAAGAATTAGGTTGTGGATATTGTATACACATACTATTTTCAAGCTTTTATCACTTATTGACACTTTGTATCTTAGAGGAATCCATCAAGTCTCAATCTCTCTAAGTGCATGAATTAAGGGGTGTACCGATAAAAGGGTGGGTATACCATTGGTGCTTCATAGGATTTTTGTCCCTTTTTCCACTTGTTATCTACACACTTGTCTCCTAAAACCATTAACCCTAAGCTTGTTCTTCTCTGTTGTACCCATTCTAGGAATTTTCTACATTTTATCCTCCTTTTCCTCACCTAAATCCCTTTTTGTCATTCATATATGCTAGGTCAACTAGGTCAACCCTATATGGTTTAAAGATATTTTCACTTAGGAATTAGGTTAGCTATTGGCTGACCTACCTCGTGACCTAGTGAATTATTATCCAAAATTGTGCTAGGTCAACTGGGGCAGCCCTGTCAGTTAGTATTTTTGGAAGGATCAAGGGTCAAATATGCCTATATATACAAGTTAATTTCCATAATTTATTAAGGAGAAGTGAAAAAATAACTAAGAAAGAATGAACATCTACTTATTGACCATTCTACTTGAGGAGTAAAGCTTAGGATTCCATACTTTTTTTGGAGATATAGATCTAGTCTTATGGATAAGTCTTTTGGATACATTGATAGATTGTGTTGCCTAGAGCTGATTGTCTTTGTCATCCTTACATAACACAACAACCTCTTGCAAAGCACCTTGGCCAAGGGAGAGATTGAGGCTCAATAGGTTCATATTCAAATGTAAGTGTTCCTAATCTTATTTTTCCTCTGTAAGAGTAGATAAATATGCATTTTTGTTTCTCTTCCATGTATTAGGATTTTGTATACATTGTTATGGGTTTATGTCTTCTATGCATGTTTAGTTTTATTATTTCTAACCCCCATTTTGTGCCATAAGATTTTGTGATGACTAGATTAAATTTATTTTACTTGTTATTAATTTTAGTGAAATATCAAAACTTAAGACCCCCTTAAGGTTATTATGTGATTGTGTTAGAATGGAGGCTTTATAACCCTCCTTAACATGCTTTATTATGGTAAGAAATACCCTAATAAAGTTTAGTGGATCCCCATATTCATCATGATCCCACTTAACAAAAGTGTCCCCAATCAGAAGTGTATGGTATGATCTATCTTTTTTGAGCTAGGATTGATTTATAGTCATGATGCATCTCTGATTGCATACATTCTAGTGAACCTAACATGAATATAACATTTATTGGATTTTTCTTAACTTATTTCATCATTTTATCATTTTTTATTATCATATATTCATAATACTAGGTTGATTATATTGACATAGTTATAACTTTTGTGCACAGGTTTAACACATAGTTGCATCTAAATGACTTTGTTATTTCTATGTAGGTTCTTTTCTAGGTAAAGGATATTGGATTGAATCAGTTGACATAGTAAATTTTTTTAGACTTTTAGGAATAATATTCAAATTAATAGTTCAATTGAATTGACCCTATGCATTTTAGGCACTTAGCAATAGGCTTCTACAAAGTTAGGTCCACCTAATCGACCCAGTTAGCAAGATTTACAATCATTTACCAAGGTTATTTGATAGTAAGCTCACTTCTCTACATCTTAAAACCCACCAAGGTTCCTTTCTATCCTTTCTCTCCTTCCTTAGAGTTTTTCTTTCCATAGTTTGAAGTCTTTAAAATTGTCCTTATACACTCAACTAGGTTGATCCTATCGACGTAGTTCTATATTTTATATGTTGTCTAGAGAACTAGGTCAACCCTGTCAACCCTATTCATTTTCAAACCTTTTACTCCATAGTTAGGGGTAAACCTATCAACCTTATTCTATGTTTTATGCATAAATTGTTGACTGAATCAAAATTTTACTATGTTTCAAAGTTAGATTTAACCTTTATATGTTGTAATTAGCTCACACTTTCATTTCTTATTACTTGCATGCTTAAAATAGATCATATAGTCTAATTAGGTGGTTTTCAATATATCGTTTAGTTTCAATATTTTATATTTTATGCACACATGACCAAATTACATAATCTTAAATAAACATTTTAACAATTATCTACCCAAGGCCAACCTACTTGGATTTCATCACCAAGGGGGAAGCTAATTTGGTTTTTTGGCCAAGTATAAACTCATGGTTAATGGTATATTTTGGCTAAGCACCTAAAACCCTTATCATTTTAGTGTCTGAATTGAGGTGTTAGGCCCCAATATCAAGCCTATATCATTATCAATATAGATCCCTTTCAGCCCAAACATCCTGAAACCATCCTTAGATTGCTTCATATTTCCTTACAGCCAACATCTTATCAAATTTAAAATTATATTATAATAGCATAACAACATTTAGGTTGACCACTTAGTTATATTTTAATTTCCAAGTTGATTGCTTGGTCTTTACTCAATTGTGTTTTTTATTACAAAAAGTTGCATTAACTATTGTAGGTGCAAGGTTTTGTGTTGTGTTCCTCAATTGGATCACCCTCATTGATCCAATTTATTGTGTGTTTCCATTTAGTTATTGATTTTAAAAATACTTGTAAAATTATTCTTATTTTAGTGTATAGTCATTTTAGTCAACATAGTCTATTATAAGTTGTCTAACTAATTTTCCCTATTTCTTGTGTTTGGTCGACCCAGTCAACCTTGTACACTTTTTTAGCCTCTATCTACCATGATAGTTCAACCTAGTTGACCCTATATAGTTTGAAATCCTTGTTCCCTATGCTAGATCGACCCAACTGATTTTATATATTTTCTATCACTTCTTATTTCCTTACTTTCTGATCTCTTTTGCTTGTTTTAATCTTTCTCCTTCATCATGAATTTTCTATTTTGAAGACAACACTGAGTTGAATTTAACAAACATGATGAGTTTTACCAATATTCATAGGGTCTCCCATACATAGAGTAGATCTCCTCTCTTGGATGAGAATAATTTTCACATAGCCACTCACACAATGAACTATGGGACCCCTCCTCTTTCCTTTTCATAGGATAATCCTCTCTTCTCCTTAAAAGATAAACCTAAATTAGAGTATACCCATAAAATTCTCTTCTTTATCTCTAAATTTCCTCAACATCAAGGAAAGGATCCCTCTACCATTTACCATCTCATGATTAGTCATCAAGTTGAAAATCCTAATTCACCTACTCACACATTCTTAAATGGATTAAGGGGCACCACTTTATTTAATTCTTATCCTTTTCCATCAAATATGACCCCTTCTCATATCATGATCTCTTATTATTCAACCTTTTCTAGCTCCATACCTAGTATATCCTCTAATATGGCAGGCTCTACATCTAGTGGGCCTCTTATAATATCCATTATCTCTGAATCCTTTTACTCAGGCATCATTTTATATCCAATGTAATCATGCTTCTATTTATTCCTCTTCTCATACCTTCACTAGTACATCTTTTTCTTCACAAGAAAATTTTTCCACTAATGCTTCATATTCTCATAGTTCCTCTTAAGCTCCTACCAATACCAATAGTGGTAACCAAACTAGTAATACCAAATCTAATAATTAAAATAGCGCTAACAATGCCAATCAAACCCACAAACTCTTTTTACAAAAATCAATCAAATTAATACCTTTTAAGATCATAATATAAATCAAATGATGATAATGCAAAATCACTTTATCCATCTTCAAACTCATCCTCAACCAATGACTTTGGGCACATATAATCAAAATGTTCCCCCTCCTTCTTTTTGAGATTCTCAAGACAATCTCATTTATCAACCTCCTTTGGTTAATAAAACCATTAAACATCTTAAAAATGATCCTCTTACCACTTGAATTATAAATATTGATATAGGATGTATCACCACTACCATTTCTTATAATGGACCAACTAATATTACCCTTTATCTTAAAACTTTTGGAAATTTTTATAACGATTGGGACAAATTAAATACCTTTGTTGCTACCAAAATCTTAGCCAAAACTCTTACACGTGATGCGTTAGATTGGTACAACCAACTTGGAACCCATTCTATTGCTAATTTGGAATATTTATTGAATGCTTTAGTTCAATAATTAGAAACTAGTGATTTTTTGTGAAAACACTTTGGCCCATTTCATAAATTATAAATAACTTAAAAATGAAACTACCCAAGCTTTTGTTAAAATGTGGAAAACTTTATCAAAAAATTTTGAACATAGCATGGTTGATGATAACCTTTTACATTTCTTCATGAATGATCTTTTTCCCAAGTTATAATATCGAGTTCACACTCTCTCTCCATGTAATTTATAAGAGGATATTTAACAAGATAAATATCAATATTTATTTATTAATTAATTCAAGACACCTAAGACCTTCTATGGGTCCTCATATTTTACTAAAAAACAAAAATCATAATGCTACCAATGATGGTGTCACAGAATCTTATGACACCATTCACACCATTCAGGCTATTGTTCCTAAAAAATATTTGGAACCATCTCCCCCACCTCAAAAATATAACAATACTCATTTATCTTTACCTAATAACATAAACCTTCACAAACCCTTATCCTTGGCCAAATTAATTAAACATCTACCTAGGCCTCTACCATAATAATTTGATCCCACTCATCTTATGAAACCCTGGTATGATCCTAAATTTTTTTGTTGGTTTCACACTAGTTACAGTCATTCTCATGAGACATGTAGGTAACTTTATTATTTATCTATTTATTTTATTCTTTATCCTATTTTTTATCATTATTATATCATTGAAAAATGTCAACAAGCCTATAACATTGATTTTAAGGCTTATTAAACACATACTAAATCTTAAGCCTTGAATCAAGATAATGCTCATTTGGATATCTATAAAGACCCTCTTCCTAATCACCAACCTGATCAAGATACCCAAGACAAGCCCACCCCTTCCCCCAACAATTTATAAATTATTGTCTGACCCAACTCCTTAATAAAATGTGGTTAAAATGACTAATATGTGAAGGGTGGTTGCTTTTATTGATCTGCAACCTATCTACACTCCTCCATTATCTTGAATGTTTCATGTTATCTAAGATTATTCTCCAACTCATCTAAATGAGTTATAGAAATATGACCTTATAATCCTTGATGAACCAATTCCAAATCTTCCTTTGGATAACACTTCCCATTCTATTTATACCATCCCTCTATC
Source organism: Torreya grandis (assembly GCA_037957365.1). NCBI lineage: Eukaryota > Viridiplantae > Streptophyta > Pinopsida > Cupressales > Taxaceae > Torreya > Torreya grandis. Next base: position 1,168,694 of record JARHVA010002292.1, on the reverse strand, counting down.
TTCTAACACTAATGATAATCAAGATTTTACCAACACTTTTTCTACCAATACTCAAAACTAACCTAAACCAACTACTTCACCTTATCACCATAATTTATAACCTTATTCTAAAATTATACTTCTTATCAATATAAATTACAAATAACTTTAGCTTCTCCTTTCAAGGACCTCATTAATAATTATTCACCTATTTATAACAACCTTCTAGGTTATGATGAGTGGGATCCCATCATAGAACTCACTAATATCTCATCCAAAATTCCATTCCTTGAGATTATGAGGACCTTTCCACATAATAACAAACCATCTTATGAAACTCATGTACAAAATGAACATACCTCATCCTCCCCTATTAGGATGTGAAGTAACCTCATCTAGATTTGAGGATAACATATTACAATAATGTGAAGAGATGTCCATCCATGTTGATCAAATAATGGAAACTTTTCTTTCCTTAAAATTTTATAACACTTCCATGATTCCAAATGAGATTATATTTCATGTGGATGATTCTCCTCTATTCATTATCATCTAAATAGGCAATATCCAAGTCAAACATGCATTGATTGATGCGGGTTATATCACTTGTGTTGCCTCTCTTGATTTTATCAAATCCCTTAGATATTCTCAATTTCACACACAACACATGATAAGGATATGATCAAATTAAAATTCCCCCTTTAGGTTGTGTGGATTCCCATTACCATCCCACTTATCACCATTCAAGTGAAAGTGATGATATTTAGCTTTCCTCTCTATTATAACATCTTACTTAGTAGGTCATGGACTCACCATATGAGAGTAGTTACTTCTTTCACCTACCAATGAATTAAATTTCCTCATAATGGATCCATTTATAATATTCAAGGTGACACTAACCATTGGAACTTCAAAAAATTCAAAGACTATGGTGTCTTCAAGATTCCTAGTCTTGAACCTTTGCCTAGTGTTCTATTTTATGAGTCTCAATAATTCAAATTTATTATTAATTCCACTAGAAGTTAAAATAGGTGTCTTGAACTCATTTTGTATATTAATCCTAACATATTAAATTAAAATTATGATGAGATATATTATATGAACCTAAATATTAAAATTTTTGATCTTTCACCTCCTTTCATCTCTTAGCTTCCTGCTTCTTTATAGCCTCATTCTCACAAAATTCCTTATGATGATATTCCCATTGTCTTGATAAGACTCAAAATTATATTCATCACAATTCATTAGATGATAAGGTCATACCTAATTATGTAATTTATCTTCACACACCTGATTATGATGATGGTTACACATTAGATGATCTATTCTTAGGTAGTCTTGTTGAAGCCCATGATGCTGAGATTATCCATTATCATTCTTATTTGATTCAATATTTTAGTGATAATTCCCATGTTACATAATTTATAGTTCCTAATTTTATTATTTTTACTCTTTATTGTATGGTAGAGATGGTAATGACACCTCTAATTTATAAGGAACCTCATAGGAGTATGCTCATGGATCATGGTATGACTAGGCCTGATCACTTTACCAAGTAATTGACCCTTATATATTACTTATCCTTGAGACGTGTGTGACTCTTATTCAACATTATATAGACCCTTACCCTCCCTTAATATAACTCAAATCAAATCCCATTCCTACTTATACTATAGTTGAGCACATTATTGTTCTAACTATAGTTGAGCTTATTTCTACTTCTATTATCATTGAGCTTATCCCTGCTTCTGATCCCATTGCTCCTTTCATTGATCTTAGTCTCATTATTTCCCCACCATCACATTATCTTGATGATTTTTTTCTTCCTTTACATTAGATGGATCCATTGACCACCAAATTGATTGATTAGCCTTCCCAAACTCCTTTCATTCATATTACACCTCCTTATATGAGTACTTATACTAAGACTACTTACAAGCATATTTATTACTTTCATGGAATAGATAATCATTCCTCCACACATTATCACAAGATACAATAATATATTGATACTTTGAATCCTTATTCCCCTCAGTCCTCAAACAAATCCATACCTCCCCCAAAGGTATTACCTGAATATATGCCTAAGTATGGAGAGGTGTATTGTCTTTGGCACTAATGTTGCACCCATCACACTAATAATGTATACATATTTCAATAACAACTTAAGGATAACCCTATATATATTCTTGGACATTCTACCATTCCTCCCATACGTCATTCCCACAACAAGGCTCTCACATCTTCTCCTAGGTTTCCATCTTCTCATGTGATCCCTTCATCACTTTTTATGCCTCCACCCATGACTCCTTCACATGTGGATCCTTCTGCACCTATGATTCCTTCATCCATGGACCTTATTCACACATGGATCCTTCTCCACCTATAATTCATACACCTATGGATTCTTCCCCACTAGGGATTTATGTATCACTCATAGATCCTGCTCCCATGTATTTTTATGAACATCCCTTGCCTAATATTCTTCCTCAGTATGATCCATCTAACATTCCTAATTTTTATATTAATGAGATTAGATGAGAATTATTTTCCCAATTTTCATTAAAGATAGACAAGAAATTAGTATTACTTTTCATCCAGCTTCATAAAGATCTATCCAATGATATATATATATAATGTGTGTGAGTAGATTTATCAGTATTTATGAGCACATGCATGGTGATTTTACATTTTCATTTGATTTGGACATATGATCCAACATTATATATATCCTATATGTTATATCATTTGATATGATGTCATATTCTTATTTATATTACATGGTGACTTTACTTTCACACTCTATATTGATTCTACTATTATTTGTTTACTTATGGATATTTTTATTTCTCATTGCTTTATCTTTCCTTCTTAAGTTTTCTTTCTTAAAAGTTACCTTCTTGTTTCTTCATGATTTTTTTCTTTATTATCTATATTTTTCATATCTAATTATAATTGTGACTCAGTTATACAAACATGGTTCCCTTTAGTCATTCCCTAATACCATGTGATCAATTAGCAAATAATTAATTTAATTATAATCTTATTTCACTAGTCCACTTTGGATCTCCTTTTTCCCTTTATTATTTTCTCACTAAATAAGCATATACATGGTTGAGACTTGAGATAACATGTTGGTTCATTATTAATCCTAGGTGTCCTAGTCAGTCTTGTCCTTGGTTATTTAACTTCCTTTAGCCTAAGCCTATAGCTCATTCATGTGTATCACTCTATCTCTCATTTTTATTCATTCTAAGTACATGTGGAGGAGGATTCTTAAAAATCATTTAAAATGTTCAAAATCCAAATCATTTAACAAAATGAAATGATCCAAAAGGCAAAAGAATTCAAAATTGCTTAAAAGTCAAATCACACTAAAAGACATGATTCAAAGCAAATCTCATTTTTCTAGTCAATTCTCAAACTCCAAAGTTTGCCTAAATGTAGAACTAAGGTCCATTAGGGGTGTAGTAGGCCAATAGATTAGAAAAGGAGAATAAACAAATCTTTTAGTGCTACTTACTTTCTCACATAATTACCCAATCTTTGCAGTAGACTAACATCTCTATAAGGGGTCTTGAGGAATGGTGAACACATTGTGGTAATGTAGGTCCATTTTAATTTTCTTGTTCCAACATAACTTCATGATTTGATATTAATAGCATGCTTATTTTCCTAAAAAGCTCAGTGTCTATATAAAACATGTTTCCTTTGTATATTGATGGCCACTAGTCACTTAATGTCTTCTCAAGTCCTTAGTATGCCTCATGTCTCCTAATGTCTTCTAATAAGATGCTTAAGTTATGATTTTTACATTCCATTTTTCATGCCCTAAATTTATCATATTTCCTCTTTAGAAATGTTTTTTTTGTTCACTGATCACTCCCTTTGGGATTTTATTTATGAATTGCATTATAAGACCATGGCCTTCCTCACAAATTATCACAATTTCACCTTCATATTACCAACATACTTTATCTCCTAATTTTCACATTTATTCCATCTCATTTATTTTCCCCTTATGATTTTTAGTGTAATACCATGGACAGGACCTGGCCTTGCTCACAAAAGTTTTCAATAATCTAAGTCACAATCAAAATTACATGTGTTAAATATGAGATAAGATGTGATTTATTATGAAGTTACACATAATTTCATGCTTCCTAGATTTATTTAGTATGTTTTATGCTTAGTTCATATTTATTTCACTTTTTATCTTCTTATTTTATGATTTCATGTAAGAATTTAACCATTTTTTTAATTTTTCATAGTTCCCAACTTGAATTAGTGCGATAAATTTAAGACCAACTTTTTTCCAATTTTATTTTTCTCTTCCCAACATGATTTAGTGTGATTTTATTTTGTTTTAATTTGGTTGCTTATCTTTCATTTGGTTTAAAAATAAATTCCTTTCTACTATCTTGTTTTATCACCCTTTGGTTCTTTATACTTAGTCATTTTTTTGTTATTACACATTTCCCAACTTGAAATAGTGTGTAGTACACTTTTGATTGATTATATTTTACCAAGTCCTTTTTGTCTATTTATTTTTAACCATGAATGTGTCCCATATAATACTAAAAGAGAAACCAAAACTCATATATTTCCTATAACATATACAATAAAAATAGATAAATACACGTGCTACAAATAAATATATCTAATCATTAACAATCATAACCATAATGATAACACATATAATTAATATCCAAAATGATCCATATATATATCATGAGTTTTGATACAACAAATACAACCATATATAATGCTATAGATCTATGGTTGGGACCCATATTACCTATCTTATGGCTTAGCCACACTACCCATAGATGCCTTGATTTGACCCCTCCAAATAGAAAACTATAACAAGGTTGTCCAAGATCTCAGTCCTGACACATACCCCAATAGATGAGCTACCTAAGCATGTAATTATGCCAACTAGACTAGGGTTACCATATGTGTCACTCTCTCCTACTCTTATATCTATGACATATGGGTAAGGGTCACTTTATGTGTCACCCTCTCTTCGGCATGTGCTTGTGTCATTTGTGTCACTTGCCCAGATGTGTATCTCTTCCCTCAACTAGGGCATACCATGACCATGTCTCTCCTATATCCATCTCTATTGGTGGTTGCATCTCTTCTCTATGCACTCATAGATATATCATGACCTTTTTAGCTAGTCTAAACTATCTCACTTGAGCTAGGGTAAATGGTACCTTAAAATCCTCTAGTGTAGTGGGGTTGTATGACATCGATACCTCATCTAGGACATCATGGAATGTTCCCCTCACTATCAACCCCCATCTAATCTCCTCATCTTCTACCACACCTAAAAAAATAAATCCAAATAGATATGATATCCCTAATATATCTCCAAATCTATATATCTCTAGTATGTTTAAAATAAAAACTTAAGTATAATTTAACCATCTTTTTATTACCTATCTATGTTTTAGCCACTACTGTCTCACCATATACATGACCATCAAGCATGGTTTCCCAATCTATGTGGCCTCTAAGAACCTCCTCTATTAGTCACCTCCTAAAAAAAATCTAGAAGATTCTAATCATACCCATCTCAGGCTATGCTAAAGTGGTTTCTCTATAGTCTAACTCTGCTCTGACCCACTTAATGGGTCATCTGAGACATCTATTATCTATGATATCTCTTGATCCTAATATTTATATCAATTTCATGTCCTTAGTGGTCATTAATCATCCTTCTATAAAATGGGTAGTGGTACCTTTGGTGCTCCTTTCTTTGCCCTCATCTCCTCTCACTCTACTACCTATCATGCCTGACCAATCAATGGTCTCTCATGATGTGGTCTAAGCATTGGGCTTGCCACTAATGACTCTAGTCCTCCTCTTCCCCATGGCTCTTTCATATGCCAAGCCCAAAACATGGGCACTAATATTGACACCATTGGGTGAGGGAAGCCCATCTATCTTGGTATTTATACCATTAGATGTGGCTCTACCCACCAAGTATAATGCCCTGTCACTTCTATCCATGTTAATTTGGGTCTATGTCCTAACTAGGCCATGTAGTAGTCATGTGCCCATATTGATTCCATACTATATATACTCATCTCATTGTCTATAAAACTATGATGTGAGTCATAACCTGCACTACCTAGTCCTATCTCCAACTCTATATCTGAGGTGACCTATCATCGATCGCATGGGGAAACCCAAGTAGTTGATACATGGGAAACCTCTCATAGATCCATTCCATCAATAATAAGATCATCTCTATCAAATTATACCCTCTAGAGAACATTCCATACATGTCATACATGATTTTTACCTAGATGAAAGATCCTAGGTCATATAGTACCATCTCTTCTAATATTTCCTAGTTCATTGCTATCACAAAGAGTGGTACCTTACTATCTAACTTTTGGCACAAAACTCATGTTATCACAAGTCTTATCATGTCCTTTTAGATGTCTAGATCCTATGACATATACACATCAAAGTTTCTCACCCTCTAGCCTAAGTATATATTATTTGAGCTTGTAACCCATACAACTAAAGCTCTCCTATCCTTATCACTATCAGCTATCCCTATGACCATAGGTGTACTTGATATGGGAAATTTTAGGATGTAATTCACATCATCCAAGGTGATTCCCACCTCTATAGTATCCACCTCCACCTCCCACTTGAAGGTGTTAGTCAATTGTTCTCATCATCCCAAGAACATGACTAACATATTTGAGCTCAGTGGTATCCTACACATCTATGCTCTATCTCTTAGGCTTAAAGATATTAGTCTCACTCTATCCTCTATCGATAGGTTCTCCAATAGATTTGGTATCCATAATTCATCCACCAAACACTATAATCTTAGATGCCCCTACAATCAAGAAATAATAAAAGATGTATTAGATCCTCCATGTCATGTATAGTCAAAATACATTTTTAATCAAAAATAAGATTAAATTACTTTAATTTAATTAATTTTGATCAATTTCCCCTATTTTTAGCCTACTTGGAACTTTTAACACTCACTCAGTCATTTTGGGCCCTTGTAGCACTCTTTTGGCCACTTGCATGTATTTATGTATTATTCTAGTCGTTTGGTCAACACTAGTTCAACCAAAATTTGCCTATTTTTTACCTAGTTAACTTAAAAATCCAAGTTAACCCTCTTCTTTTCCTCCCCTTAATATTGCATTGTCATATTATACTTTTTTACTAAATGGATAAACTATACTAGGTTGGTAGTCTATAAAATATATGGGGTTAGCATTTACCTAGTTGGTCAGTAGTATGGATTTCATCCTTATTTAACCTACTAGGTTGACTATGTTGACCTAGTTGTTTTTCCCTATTGACCCCTTGCATTTTGTGAAATAAGTTCCTTATGGCAGTTATTTCTCCAAACCCTTTAAACCCATTTACCTAATTGATTTTTTTACCCTTAGAACCTAATTTGGTTTCATTTTAATGTTTGTAAATGCTTAAAATTACAAAATTTACACTTAAATCACTAGAATATTAAAAAATTAGCTTAATATTCTTAGTTGCCTACCTGTACTACACCCACTACTACCTTTGGGGGTCCCTCTCACCTATCATGTCATCTCCTCACCATCCTAGCTTGTTTGGTCTCTTAGAGCTCTTTTTCTCTCCTTCACAAGTCAAAAATAACAAATGATTTTCATTTCACCCTATTTAAAATCAATTTTCAAATTCTAAATCTTTCAATTATTTTTTAGCATTTTTTGAACCATAAAATGTTCTAAAATCGTGATGACGTAGAGAATATTTTCTACTACCATATGCCTATCTTCCAATTTTTTTAATTTTTGGCTATTTTTTGCACTAACTTCTATAGGTTTGCCTAGTGTTCTTTAGATTGGATTCCTTTACTTTTATTCAAGTCTAATTTTTTATCTACAATACTAAGGTAAGTAAAGGTATGTGTTTTTTAATTCTATCCTTTCATTTATCTTATTTTCTACTTAATACACTTTACTTAGTATCAACGTTATGTGTTATCATGTTGTATTACCCAAATCACCATCCCATGTTACACTCATGTGACACATGATGATCTTTGAGTGGGGCATATATATACACATAATATTTTAATAATTTAACACTTACTAAAATTTTGTATATTATAGGAACCCATTGAGTCTCAATATATTTGATTTCACACCTTAAGTGGTGCACTAAGAAATGGGTGGGTAGACTATTGGTGCTTTATAGGATTGTTATCCCTTTTTCCACTTGTTATCTACACACTTATCTCCTAAAACCATTAACCCTAAGATAATTCTTCTTTGTTGTACCCATTCCAATAATTTTTTACATTTTATCCTCATTTTCCTTCCCTAAATCCCTTTTTATTAGTTAGCTATGCTAGGTCAACCTTGTACAGTTTCAAGATATTTTCACTTAGGAATTAGGTTAGCCATTAGCCAACCTAGCTCAAGACCTAGTGAATTATTTTCTATAAATATGTCAGGTCAATTGGGTCGACCCTATTGGCCAAGATTTTTGGAAGGGTTAAGGGTCAAATCTACATATGTATACAAGTTCAATTGCATCATTTATTAAGGATAAGTGAAAGAAGAAGTAAGAGTGAACAAACATCTAGTTATTAACCATTCTACTTGAGGAGTAAAGATTAGGGTTCCATACTTTATTTGGAGATATGGATATTATCTTGTGGATAAGTCTCATGGATGCATTTATAGGTTGTGTAGCATAGATCTGATTTATCTTTTTCATCTTTACATACAACACAACCTCTTACAAAGAACCTTGGCTAAGGGAGAGATTGAGGCTCTATAGGTTCATCTTCAAAGGTAAGTATTCCTAGATTATTTCTCCTTTGTAAGAGTATATAGATATGCATTTGTGATTCTCTTCCATGAATTAGGTCTTTGTATACATTAACATGAGTATGTGTCTTCTATTCATGTTTAGTTTTAATGTTTCTAACCCTCACTTTATGCCACAAGATTCGGTGAGCACTAGATTAGTTGTATTTTACATGTTATTAATTTTAGGGAAATATCAAACCTAGGACCCCCTTAGTTTTATTTCATAATTATGTTATACTGGAGGCTTTTTAACCCTCCTTAGCATTGTGTATTATGGTAAGAGATACCCTAATCAGGTCTAGTGGATCCCCATATTGGTCATGCTCTCAATTAACAAATGTGTCCCCAAGCAGAAGTGTATGGTATGATATATCTTCTTTAAGATAGAATTGATTTATAGACATGATGATTTTTTTTATTGCATACATATATCAATGCAAAGTTAACCTTGATCAATCAACCATGAAATGAGGTTATACAATTGGTCCTAAAAAGGGGTAAAAATGGTTATGAGGTGAAGGGAGTTATTGGAAAGGGATAAGGCATAAAAAGAGTACCCATGTATAAAATTCAAAGACAATGAAGGAATAAATTGATGTACTTGAATTAGTCAACCTAATAAGATTTTCACTAAAGTAAGAGAGTGGAAGGCATGAGGAAACATGCATGGATAAGCAAGTAGGAGTAGTATAAATTGGTGACCATACTCTAATTAGTGAGGATCTGAGTGATAATGGATGAATGTGAGGAAGAGACATTAATGGATGAAGGAGTGATAAGATATTTAGGTCATAGATACATATGATTATGAATATGGATAATGATGTAAAAATTCAAACATAGATAAAGAGGGAAAAAATGACTATGAAGAATGAGTAATGTCACCAAGTGAAATCATAGAGGATGAGAAAAATGAAATGAAATAAAAGATAATAATAAAAAAATGTAGAATATGTGGGTGAGAATAATTTTCTAAAAAATATAATATTAAGGGATTGAAAGGAATATGAGAAAAGGTTAGAAAACATGAAAGGGAAGGGGGTGATGAGAAATATAGTAGGAAATGAAAGGAATGAAAAGAGGTTTAAAAGAGACAAATGATAAAATAGGTTGGTGATGAAAATTAAATACAAGGAAAAACATTGAATAAATGGGAATGGGAGGAAAGAGGAGTGGAAGGAGCACACAAAAATGATTATAAGATAGTGAATAATAAAGTGGTATCATAATGAAATAAGTATGGATAGGAGAAACAATGACAGGTAAGGAGATGAATAGCAGAGAAAATTAGATGGTGGGGTTGGAGAATAAAATGTTATGGAATATGTGAAAGGGGTTAATAAAAATGGGGAAGTAGAGTATGGGTGGACAAGAAGTTAAATAGATAGGGTGGGTGTCAATCATCTTTCTAGAAGAGATTGACAAGATGAAAAGGGGTGAGGTGGTGAAGAAATAATGGATCTAAAATGGAAAATGGATGATATGAGAGTGTCTAATAAAATAAATATAGAAACACAATGAATGATAATGAAATGAAAATTATAGATGCATATAAGTGAAGATGAAAAGAGAAAGGAAGGACTAAGTAAGAGGGATGACAAGGATACAATTCATAGACACCCACAAAAATGCAAAAGATAAGTGCATACCGAGATGGAAAGAGGAAAAGGGGAAATAAAAGTGTAAAGGATTGCAGATATAAGAAGAAAAGAGAAAAATGGAAGGATTCTCAAAGGATAAATACCGATATGGAAACTAGTCATGGAGGAAAAAATAAGACAGAAAAGGTGGAAAGAATGAAAATAAATCAAAAAAGAAGAATGGAAAATGGAAAAGGTGTGAATAATGGCAAATAAAAAAATGGTGTCACACAAAATAAGAAAATATGGATATATAAGACAATGGGGAACATAAGAAAAGAAGAATAATATGTGCACAAATGGGGGGCCAAAAATAAATAAATAAATAAATAAATAGAAAAAATGTAAGATGTGAAAGATGGGAAAGATGGAAACAAGAATCACTAATTAAAATAAAAATGGCTTAAAAAAAGCAAAAGATAAGTAATAAGGTGGTAGACAAGAAGATATAGATTAAAAAGTTTCCATCATTATGCAAGGGAACATGAACATGTGGAATTGGTGAGGAAAAGAAAGTGATAAATAGGGTATGACAAATTTCCAAGGACAAGGGGAAATGATGAAGATGGTGAAAGAAAACAAAGGATATAAAAGGCAAGGCTGGGAAGAAATGGAAAGAGGGAAAAAAAAATGAAGAAGTGGGTGGTGAAGTGAGTAGGAAAGAATTCATAATAAATGAAATGAAAGGTGATGGGGGGAGCAACACAATAGAGTAGATGGTGGATTCATAGGAGATAAGAGAGGTGGATGAGGAAGGTTGTAAATCATCTTTTTAAAAGATGCTAAAAAGCTATAAAAATGGTTAAAAAACATTAACAAGTTGAAAGGGGGAGGATGTGATGAGATAGGTAGATAAATAGAGGAAGAAGAGTTAGGTGAGAAAGGGGAATAAAATAAGGGGATGTGTCTAAGTTGACCTCAGTAACTAAGTGTTAGATACATAGTCCAAAAATACCTTAGGCCAATGAATTTATCCTAAACATGGGAGGAAAAATAAATAAGTATTAGATGATGTTAAAATATAAGGATGCTAAGAAAAAATCAAAGTGTCCCTAATGTAGGATGGCCTAGGCAATAGGGAACTATTATCAATGGAAATTAGTGAGAATAAAATATGTATAATGGGGATGGTAATTAGTTATAATTGGCTGATCTACCATTATAATTGAATAAACACCCACATAGTCCATGGACATCAAGCCAATGCAGTTCAACACATACATGAAGAAATGAAAAAATAGGTTGATCGATGAAGTGTTAAAATTGACCCATGGATGTTATTAACCCACTTAAGTTAGTGATTTCACAATGTGATTGATTAATATGATGGATTTATTTTCCCCTAAGTAATGGTATATTGAAGGAGTGGATTGGTAATTATATCTCCCAAGATAAGATGCACGCTTTTTGGTTCAATATGAATCAGGGTTCACAAGAGTAAATGTGGGAATAAGATATCATGTTGAGAATCTATGAGCTTGTCTCAATTGACAAATTTAATTACTAATGGAGTGAGTGAGTGATTGAATTATGGAGAAAGGATGGATATTATGTAGATTTTGGTCCCAATTGATAGGTGTGGTAGATTGAGTAGAAAGAGTAAAAAATGAATTTAGATGATCGATGTGTAAACATAAACAAAGAAGTTAGTTGATGACATGGATTAATGATGATTAACCATAATACGGATTGGATAAGAATGGGTGGAAGAGAGGTTATTAACAGATGAATGGTGCAACAAGATTTGTTTCTCACCATGATGCTTGCCCAAAGCTCTAGTAAACTAGTTTTCACCTGTGGACAAACTATTTTTTCCTTTCTCTTTTTTTTTGTCCTTATGTTTTCTATTTTTTATATTGATTATTTTGATTTATTTTTTTGAATTATTTGATTTTAATTTGATTTTAATTTTTTGAGATGTTTTCCATCTATAGAGGTGTATTTTACTAGATACTTTATTATACAAAATCAACATTTATTATGACATATAGATATGTTCTAGTTTATTCTAGTGACTTTTAATTCTTGTGTTATGGGATTAATTTCTAGGTGTATATTTTAGTTTATGAGGTTTAGATGACTAGGCATTGAGGATATACTAGATATCTCTATGTTTCTAGAATAATGCTATGGAAAATGCTTATATATGTGTGAGAATAGAAAATGTATGAAAATGATGTAACATGATGGATATGCATGAAGCTTTGTGAATGTGTTAACAATTTTTTCATAGGTGACGACCCAATTATTTTGTTTACACAACATATGATTTTTAATTTATAACAAAGGAAATGAAATGGAGAATAGGATAAGTATGAAATGGTGAAGATGAAAATCAATATAAAAAATTTGAATTAAAAAAGAGGGTGACCTAATCTTTATGAGTAAATGGGAAAATTACTTATTGATAAACTCAAAAAAATATTAGTTTTATTGGATACATCTATAAATAAATAGTCCTAACATAATTGGTAAATGGGATAAAGTTACATTTTTCAACATTGACATACAAACAAGTTTTTTAAACCTTTTCTCTAGACACATTTTTATTTACTATTCAATAAATTTATTTTTGAACCCCTATATGTAGTTTCATGTGACTAGGAAGACACATGGGATCATCACCAAATACTATACATAGGTGAGTAAGGTCATCTCTCCATAATGTTAATACCATGAAACTAGTGGGACATAATGGCTCAACATTGAAGATGATCAAAAGGAAAGAGAGGTGGAATTTGAATTTGGTGTTTCATAAGATTTGGATAAGGGTGTCATTTTATTTGGAAGTATTTTAAACTCATGTCTTGGCCCCATGCAACTAGTAAGATGCAAGGGCTCATCAACAAAGACCAATATAGGCAAGTAACATTACCATTTTTTTGTATCATGCTAATGTTTTTTTAATTAGAGGGAATTATAAGAGGAAACTCTTTCATGGACAAAACTCTAGACTAAGTTATAAGATAGTATTTTATAAGTCTTGTAATAAGATGTAGGGAAAATATATTTACTCTAATCATAAGAACTAAGGCAATAACCAATGTAATGCTAATTTTGAGAATGTTTACTATGGGATAATATGGTGATATGAAAAGTGAAACGATTTGATAAGCTATATTTTGAAATTTTGTGTTATGTGAATTGACAACTAAATAAACACCAAACATGACATATGATATGCAAGACAAAATGTAAACAATAAAAAATGCAAATGCAATGAGGGCAATGTGAAATGTATTTGTAAATTGGTTGGCCCCAAGTATCAAGGTAATTATAGGTAACAAGTTATTGTATTTTTTATTTTATAATTTTTTGTTTGGATTTATTAGCATATGAACCCAATGGAGGGTCACGAGATGCATAATTATTTTTTCAGTTTCTATCCCATGATAATTCTAGATAATCTCTATCATTTTGAATGGATTTCCTCTTCAATATTTGTTTCATTTTTATCATTTCATTTGAATAATACCTAACTAGAATGAGGTTTGTGGGCCCACTAAAAGTTATTAGTGAATCATCTTGAGTATCATTCCCTATCAATAAATCCTTATTGAATAAATACATCCAGATATAAATTTCTTTGTCAAAATTTTGTGGTAATTTTGGGTTTTTTGGAAAAATACAGTTATCAAATAGACCCACATTAATATCCCTCGTAGTATAGCTAAACTCTAGAAACCTTCTAAGAGTATTTCAGATCATCATGGAATTGGGAACCCTTTCCCTATAAGGGTTACAAGTAATACTATTATATAATATCAAACACCAAGGACTAATTAGTTCACCATATATACAAAAACCCAATATTTCTTACCCAAACACTACTAATTGACAACCAAATACTAAAAAATTGAAAAGAAGATAAGTTTGTATTGATAATCCTTAATTCCTTAGAAAATCCATAATATTCAAATTTTTTGTGATGTGTATCAAATGTGATATGAAAATCATGATCTAAATATTTATAGTGTCATGGTAATTTATTAGTATAATAAATATGTAATATGGGAGTTAGGATTCATTTTAAGATTATAATTGGAATATCATTTCATGTTGTTTCTCTCCTAGTTGGCTTGATGTTTTCATTATCTTTGATATTATCTTCATTAATCAATAATGAGCTGATTTGATCATCTATTGGTGCCTTAAAGAGGTTTACACTAATAGGATATTTTTTATTTTGATTTCCCCCTAGAGTATTAAACAATGTTTTGTGAGGGAGCATTTATTAAAATTGGATGTTTTCTTAGATCTTTATAGATGTTGCAACTAATATGCCACAATGGAGTAAGTCAAATGATGTGTGTTTATTTAGGTCCTAATTTACATTTGTAGGAAATGGGATGTTAGCATATTATATCAGAAAGGAAGGGTAATTATTATGGAAGATAACATGCTACACAATACTCGTAGAGGATACCAAGATAGCTATCATCAATGCTAAATGAAGCTTCCTTAAAAACTATAAAAGGGTCACTAGCATAACATTTTCAAATCAATCTATATATGTTGTTCTTGAGACCAAGGTGAATGTTTATGATGATGTTTAACTTTCTCTTAATGCCAAAATAGATTATAAATTAAATGTAGTAATAAATTCGATCTTGGTTTGGAGGTGGCCACAAGGAGGGCCTATTGAATTATATTATCCACATTTACCTTTTTCATTGGGCATTTGGAAATTATGGATTCAAGATGAATTTTTTTTTGGAAATAAAAAATATTAAGTAATGAATGAAAGACATGTTATTAGCCAATGATGGGTTTTTGATCCATTTTTGTAAGTGATCAAGTCTAATTATGATTGGGAAAATACTCTTTGTATATCTCCATTTGTTTAATTTTATACTTAGTCACATTTTATTTTTTATTAGACAAGGGTTGTTGGAGGAATTTATAAGGGATGTATTTATACATAGGTGATGTTTTAATAAGATATAGGATGGGAATGTTAGTGGGCATCATCTCAAGATGGTTAATAATGTTGTACTTAAATTTAACATTGGATGATGTTACAATTGGAATAGTAAGCTTTGTGTGCCTTGTGGTAACAACACAATATTGAGATTATAAATTAATGACATCAACATGATTCTACACGTAATCAACACAATTAAATATGGAGTTAAAATGGTGATCAGCTTGGTTAACATTAATTTCTTTGGGTTGTTCTTATTTTTGCTTTCCTTTTCCTTACTCATGATTAGGGAATAGATCTTGATATATCCCCAATTATTGATTGTTAGTTGGTTATATTTGGAATTGGTGTTATTTAAGTGAGTTTTGAATTTTTTTTATGCCAATCACACCATTACCAATAATGTTCTTATTTTTGGCAAACAAAATGTTTTTAAGGTTATTTCAAATAATTGTTATCATGTTTAAATACCTTGATGATACATTTATTGATCAAAGTGCATTCAATCTAGACCCCCTTTCAATAATTTCATAAAATAAAATTGGACAAAGGAGTAATAAGTGATGTCCAAATTATGAGTTAATATTGTTAAAAAATATATCAAAAAGTTTAGTTTTAGGAAAGGACCATGAAAAATAGATTATCAATGCTCACAATATTTTTAAGGAGGCAAAGGTTTCACCATTAAATTTTTTAGTGTTGAAAAGGTCTATTATGGTTAAGTCCTTTATGATATTATATGAAAAGTGAGAAACAAATTTCTTAAAAAATTCCTCAATAATAAAGATTTATCTTTTGGGATGCCTTGAAAACCATTCAAGGGATAAAACCCCAAGATATCATGGAAATAGTTGCAACATGTACCCATTACTATAATCAACATTTGCACATATGTGATATAAGTCCTTAAATTGATCCCTAGGATCACCCTTGAATTTGTATTTGTCAAATTTTAGAAGTTCAAAATATTTAGGGAAAGGTGTTGTCATGGTAGTTAAAGCATATGGGTAAGAAAAAAATTATTCAAACTTATACTATTTTTATCAAGAAAAGGTGCCATCTTGCAAGCCTTGAACTTTATCATTCAAGTTTTGAAACTCTTTCATAAATTGTATCAATAGTTGATTTATTTGGATTGAAGAAGGTAATAGGTTTTGTCTTATGAATGGGTTTGGGTTAGTTGAGGTTTGTTAAATTAGTGAAGTGGTGGATTGTTGTTGAAGTGATTAGGAGGTGGGTTAGGAAAATTAACATGTTATGGATATGTAAAGTGATCTATATTTTTTGGATTAGTGTAAATTTTAAATTGTGTTGGGTTTGGATTGGTGTTAAAAGAATTTGGGTTAGGATTGGTGTTGTAGTTAAAATATCGATGGTTTGGGTGAGCATTAAAATTGGAGTTTGTTTGATTTATGTTGGGGTTGGATTTTATCAGGATGGTTAAGTTAAGGTTGGTATTTAAGTTGATAATAGTTGGGTTAGGGTTGGTGTTAAAGTTAAGGCTATTTTGGTTAGGGTTGCTGTTAAAGTTAAGGTTTATTAGGTGAGCTTGGTCTAGCTTTTGATTTGGTTGTGAACTAATCATGTTATTAAAAATGGGTGTTAATGTTAAATGGTTGGTTAGGATGTGGATTATTGTTGAACTAGTTGGTGATAAGTGATGTTTAGTTAGGATTAAATCCTATAAGATAATGGGAGTATTGATTTTGTAGACTTCCTAAATTTCCACTTGGATTTGGATTGGTGGGAATAATTAAAGTAATAACCAATCTTGGATTTGATAAAGATTGGTTGATTTATGAGATAGAATATTTATTAAATCTTAGATTATGATTTGAATTGATGATGTTATTTATTAGTGAGCCATGAAGACTTAGATTTGGATATATTGGTGAGATAAAATAATTATCTAAGCTCATATTATGATTTGGATTGATGATGTTCTTGATTTCTGATGTGTGAACACTCATATTTGGATTGATTTGTGAACTAGAATAATTATTCAAGCTCAAATAGATGGATTGTAGATAGGTAAACATAAATAAGTATTAAAATTTATATTTAACTAATTAATGGGTGAGGTTGAATGCATATTCAAACTTGGATTTGGATTTAATGGATGGTAGATTTGATGTTGATTCATATATGCATTTGAATCAAAATTGATTGGATTGAACCCAAGGTTAAGACTAGGATTGTTTGGATTTGGATTTGTGAATTTGTCTAGTGATAGGTGATATTGCTTAAAAAAAATATTTAACTCAAAAAATGACTTAAAAAATATACTCGACATTGACTATTATAAAACCAAAGTGTCTAAAAACTTGATTGACAACTAAATGATTTTGAGTTTGAGTGAAAGGTTATTGGTAGATTTTTAGTGACATAAAAATATTTTATTTTCACTCAATATGCATGTGTAACATGGTAGAGAACAAGGAAATAAAAAAAATTCATACTCTAAATGCATATGAAATTACAATAAAAAGGATAAAATCTAGACAAAGGGTCTTGAATAATTTATGGGCTTTACATGTCACTTGTTTGTCCATTACATTAGTTGTAGCCTAATAGTTCAAGGCACTAACCATGGAGGATCTTACCATTCCCATGGAATACTAAGTATATTTTGAAGGGTGAGTGGAAAGTAAATTCTATAGGGGATATGGTCCTCTTAGTTACAAAAAGATTTGATAGATAAAATGGCTTACTTTAGCTTAAGGTTTACATAATATTTTATAATGGGGGAGTCCTTGAGATAAATTTAAATATAATGAGGTCCAAGACCATATAGGTAGTTATTAAAACCCTAGGTATGAGAGAATGAAATCCCCTCACATCATAGTGTTCTTAAAACATAACACTGCTTAGGCCTTTGAAACAACTAATCATGTTATTTATACTCTGCTAGTACATAGAATTTGGCCTATTGCTTGGTGATGAAATTCATGATCAATAGAACCCATAAAAAATAAACCGAAGTTAATAATTTTTTTTTGTTTATAAGTATAGTCACCAATGTGATGCAAAGGAAATAACATACACAAACACAACTTGGGTAACACAAAAGTTATGAAATTGATTTTGATTCCTGAGTATCATCACCAACATGATGTCAATGGAAGAGAATACATAATTTCAAAACACATACAAAATTATATAAAAATTAAAATAATTACCTCCAAGAAATTAAGTGTGAGGTAATTACTATAAACTAAAAAAGAAAACTAAAATGAATCATTAGTAGTAAAATAGAAAGATTTTACTTTGTTTTATCCCTTTTACAAAATTTATTTAACTAGCATTTTAAAAATAATTTGTTTGAGAGTTTGTTTTGGATTAGAGTCAAAAAAACCTACAATAAAGTATGAAAAAACCATAAAAACAAGAGAAAATAGCAAAAATCAATTGAAAAATACTTATAAATGCAACTATGATGAATATGAGACGAAAATGATGAGGGAATGTCCCACTAGGCATGCCAAAATATATTAATGAAATCTGAAAATGCAAATGAGCTAAGAAATAAAATGAAATATTAATCTAAAATAGCACAACCTATAATATAGCTACAAACTAAATAAACTACCCAAAATTATACCTTATTACAAAGAGAAGATTCCTCCATTACAATGTGAATTTGATTTGCTCTCTTTTCGAATTGTGGATGTTCACTCTTCAAATACAAGGGCAAATGGGCAATGTTGTGGTATGAAAACTCTTATAATCTTACCATGATAAACTTGTAATGATTATAATCTTAGCTAAATTGGAGGAAGAACCTCTAATTTATAAAATTTGGAAATGGATGTGAAACATCCATCTTGAGATAAAGATCAAGGGATAAGAATAAAAGGTAATTTCTAATTCATAATGGGAATTATGAATAAAAAATTGGAGTGTAGAACATGTAAGACACAAAAATTAATATAAAATTATTTTGGGCAGGAATATATGATATAAAATAAATAATTGAATGTGATATATAGCTAATCAACCTATGGAAGACCTGGCTGATTCTGAGATAGAAGATAGTACTCATCCGAGCCAAAATTGATTGAAATCAGATCATGGAAGATAATGGTGAAAGGTAGATTATTAAATTAGATAATGGAAGATAATGAGAATCAAGGTGGATTATTAAATTGGATCATTGAAAATAATGGGAATAAAGGTGGATTATTAAATCATATCATGGCAGACGATGGGAATAAATTTGGATTATTAAATTTGATCATGGAGGACAATAGGATTATTAAATTGGAATGGTGGGTGATAGGTGGACCCTTAGGGCATGTGAGATTAATTTTGATTTTTTAGATTTATGAAAATAATGAATTTCCAAAATCCATGGAATTTTGAATTATAGAAATATTAGTTAATTAACTTTCAATTAAATTAGGGATAATAATCAATGAATAATGAATTGTTAATATTGAATATTGAATAGTGATGTTGAATAATGATGATGAATAGTGATTAGGGAAAATTAAGGATGATTAGAGGTGATTAGAGATGATTAGGTATTTATTTCAAATAAGGTTAAAATTAACACAAATTGTTTGATTTTAAGTGTCTACAAGTGGACTTATAGCTACCATTAGGAACAAGGTTATAAATTTTAAACCCACTACATTAGAGGAAGTCCCAAAAGATATGTTCCAAGAGTAGTCCCAAAAAGAGACAAACAAATTTATTTAGAGTAGTGTGGTAGAATATAGAAGGAATTTTGGAGAATGAGGATGGAAATTTGAGTGTAATTTTATGGATTTGATTTATATTAGTTTGGTATGGGACTAAAGTAATTTCAAAAAAATTATGATGGATTTAATGTTTAACATTTGGAGTGAATATTTGACTAGATAAAAGTTTTTATAAGGAATGTTGGTTTATTTCTAGGTATATATAATTTCCTACCAAGATGAAGTTGAGATCATTAAAATTATAAGTAGTAGGTGTTTTATATCCTCACTTGTGGGAGGTACAGTAGGGAAAGGGTGATAACCTAAAATAAATTAATCTATTGTTATTTTTTCAAGTTGAGTTATTTTAAGTTAATTAGTAGGATTTTTATTGAATAGACTTAAATTAGGAGTGGGATGAAATAATAACCTATCTATTCCATCCTCTATATTATAAATCCTTATACTAATTAAATCTCACCATTATTTTTTATTCATTGGTTTGAAAGATAATGTGAAGTTTAGTTAGAATATGTGGGTATACAACACTGACACTAGTCAAGGTGATGTATTTTCAATCATGATAATAATTTTAATTATTGGAATAATCTTGTATCTCTTATAATACAACATGAAATTTGGTGTGTGGAATGAAAGATGAAGAATTTTAGGAGGGATTCATGTTTTCAATGATTTAATTGCTTTAGTCTTATAAATTAACCCAAATTAATAATGAAGTTTCATATTTGGCTTGATCATTATTTCTAAAATCTTCTAGGCATAGGATCCTATTAAAATCATCACCAAACATATTAAAGGTGTGTATGGATAGCCACATAATAAATATAAGATGAGATGAATGAATGGAAGAAAATAAAACAAAAAATGGAAAAAAGGACAATCCTTTCATAGAGGGTTCACCATATTTTTTCACATGCAAATTTATGTGCTACCCTTATATAATCAACTTCTAAAGGTTAATATTAGATAATCAAAAGAAGGATGGGATAAATTTAGTCATCTCATTAATTAAACAAAATCAACCAAACCAACCTATGCAACTAGATAACTAGTAGCATTAACCAAGTATTTACTTCACTTATGTCAACTTCACCTTAGGAAT